>KV735326.1:1055-17150 GCA_000500225.2 Phytophthora pinifolia | reverse complement strand
CTTGGTCTCCTGGATTCTTGGCGGTCTCCTTCGTCGTGTCCGCGCACTCGCGTTCCGGATGACTTGGTCTTTATATGGGGGGGTTGCATCGAACGTCACGTTGGGCTCTGGAGCGGAGCACACATCACATGTTGACGGCGATATATTTGCGGTCCCTTCGTTTCACTTGGCGTTTGTATGGGGATCTGCGGCACGGTCCATCCCAAAGGGTGGGACCGGCATTGCGTGTCTTCGGATGCGTCTTGGAACTGGCCTCCTGGCCAGCTGGTCAGGCGCCGTGTCACTCGCTGATTGGCTGAGAGCCACCCAGCTTCAACTTCATCCGGGGTGTCGATCCATCCGGGAGGTCACTTGATCATCCAGGATGTCCTCGTCGCTCCGGGGTGTCTGTCTCTGACTCGAATCGTACGGGCTCTGCGAGCTCGAATCTTCACTCTCTTTCACGTCTTCAGGGGTATGGGCCCTTGCCTTCTTGATTATTCGTCACTTCACTCGTTACTGCAGGATCGCTTCCAGACTCGGGGTTCATTCGGGATGTACACACTAGCTTCGGGGATCACGCGGGTCCAAGTTGCTCAGTTTCTGCTGCAGCTCCTGAGAAGCCAGTTCCTTCAAGAGGTGCACGTGACTGCACCCTGGATCGTCTTCACTCGCAATGGATTCACGACGGGTACAAACTGGACGGCGCAGCCGCGAACGGGAAACTCCAGATCGCTTCGTGTCACATCATCTTGCGCGGGGCGTGGTCGGCCCAAGCGCATGGTCGAGGGTGCGCACGAATGCGACCAACGCGCGACGCCGGGGTCCACCGGGATGAGCCACAGCGATCGGAACCCGCACTCGAATAGGAACGCAACCTTCCGAAAACTTATCAGCACCTCTCAAAATACGTAAGTTCGAGACGGGAACTTAACGGAACTGCTCAAAATTTCCCGTTCCCGTTTTTTTAAACGTGAAACGGTTTTACGTCCCCACTTCCAAGTGTCACGAGTCACGAGTGAGATGCATCGTGAAGCCATCCATTCATGACGCTTCAGAACGGCTCTCAGACGGTATTAGAAAAATCGGGATAAAAGCTATTTATAGGGGTTTTGGAAGGCACCCATTATCCAATCAAAAATCAAAAACGAATTTTCGGGCTGCGAAAAAGTCGTTCGATTGTTACTCTAGTGTTACTCCAATCGTGTTCCGCGAATGTCGTTCTTCATCTGCTGGCTCAACATTCACCAAAAACAAAATGCCGTTGTCAAAAGAGTTTGTGTGGTCATCAAATTTGTTCGGAGACGAGCATGGGCCTGCAGGAGAAGATCAACGCCAACCCGACGGTGTACGCCGTGGCCACGCCAGCGCGCAGAAAGTTCGACGTGCACGAGGCACTCGACGAGGATGCCGCTGACCCGTTCGAGTCGGACGAGGTCTTCGGTGCGTGGCAGGCACCGCTTCCTCCAAGGGCATTTGTTTAACAGAAAATTGTATTTATTACAGAAATCCTCCGCCACATCAACGACCCGGAGCACCCGCTGACGCTGGAGCAGCTCAAGGTCATGTCGCTGGAGAACATCCACGTGGATGACGCCAACTCACGTGTCAAAATCTTCTTCACGCCCACCATCCCGCACTGCAGGTGCGTCCCGAGTGGAGCTTATGAATATTAGTTGTTGCTAATATTTTTTTTGTTATTGTGGATTTTGCAGCATGGCGACGTTGATCGGACTGTGTCTCCGTGTGAAGCTGCTACGCTCGCTGCCACCGCGCTTCAAAGTGGACATCCTCATCACCCCGGGCACGCACTCGTCCGAGGCAGCGGTGAACAAGCAGCTCAACGACAAGGAGCGCGTGGCGGCTGCGCTGGAGAATTCGCACCTGCTCACGGTCGTAAACAAGTGCATCGCCAACACGGACAAGTGAGGAAAGAGTTGCCTGTCAACGCTCGGACACTGTCACTGCTGACTGCGCAGGCTCAGGAGATTCCGAGTTGGGTTAAATATGATATTGTTCACTAAGACAGGTTGCTATGAACATTGACAACATCGAAGCTACATGCTACTAACTTTTATTCTTTTGGCTACTGTTGTTGACTCTGCATCATGCGATCGATCGCAGCGATGCGATGGAGGAGTTTCTCGCGCTCTCCGAGCAGTTGAGCCAAGTCGAGATCGAGTTCCAGTGTCTGGCCCACTGACACCGGAGGGAAAAGGTCGCTTGCGCGGTCGTCACCTCCGAAGAGGTCAAAGACGTCCTTCGAGTCCTCCAGATCTAACACTTCGCAGGACTCAAAGAAAGGAGATGACGCCAGATCCGTGATGCTTGGCGTGGCTCCACTTGTATTGGGACGTTCTGTCTGTCGCTGATGCAAAGGCATGGTCGCCAGTGCTGGCTGTGCCGTCTTGGCACGCATCTCGAAGTTGGATGCGTCTCGCTCCAGCTGTGAGATCGCCTCTGGTACAGCGAGCCCAGCTACAGTCATCGGGCGGTTTTCATCGGAGGCGCGAGCTTTCCGGAACGCCTGGCTGAGCACTCGCATTTCGTCCTCGAAGTCGTTCTCCCAGTGTTCGCGCTCTGCCTGAAATGCATCGATGTCCTCTTGAATGCGCTCGAGCAGATCTTTCCGGGCACTGGCAGCGTCTCGCAGCAACGCCTTCCTGCGCTGTTGATTCAGTCGGCGCAGTAGCTCCACCTTTTCTCGTCGCCTTGACTCCTCGCTGGCTAATCTGTCACGTTCAGTCTGCTCTCGAAGCTTGTCCTGTCGCTGCTTGCTTTCTCTGTAGATACTCCCACGCCGCTGCTCCCGTTGTTGCTCGCGCAACTCCTTGCTGACGGACACGTTTCGGCTGAAGAAGCCTTTCAAGATTGGAGCTGCATTTTGAACATTCACTTCACCTTCGACATCCTCACGAGGGCCACCAGGACGCGTTGCTCCAGTCGACGTCAGTCTCGATCGGGTGGGTGAGACGGTCAGTTCGTCATTCTCGTCACTTTCATCTCCTGGCTGTACTTTCTGCACAAATGTGCGGGAAGTTGGGCGTCGAGTGTTTCCCTCTCCACGTCGTGATGCTGATCCAGGCGAGGACCAACGACGTTCGTTGTCGTCGTCATGAAGACTTTCATCACTGTCGTCCGACGCAACGTCACAAGTCACCCTTGGACAAGTCTCGAGCGATGTTACCGGCGACGAAGAACTGACTGAGCTGCCCAGCGTCTTCTCCGAGGCTGACGGACGTAAGGTCTGTGTAGAGGATGACGATATGTGCTGGAGATCGGTTTCTTGGAATGAACACACCGAAGCTACACGCCCCGTTGACGTCTTGCTGGAGTCACTCACCGCAGCACCGATCGGCATGACTTGCGTGCTTCGAGAGCCGCTGAGCTTTTTGCCTCCTGAGAAGATGCGGGTGCTCATTGCGAGGGAGACTTTGGACATCCATGACTCGTGGCGAGTTCCTCTTTCGTGGTCACTGCAGTCGCTCCGTCTGCGACCTTGAACGGGGTCAATGCCATTGAAGTCCTTCACGGTATCATCGGCGAAGCTGTTGTTTGTGTTTCGTTTGCGCCGCCGGTCTGTCATGTATGTGCACGACAGGGCCACGGCCACTGCTGGCAGCGTGCTGTGCTCTTGCAGGCCAATTTAATCCCTCGACCTCGCACCACGAAAGCCAGAAAGAGAAACCCAGAGCCCCTCGGGCACAAATTTGGCGTTGACAATGAAGCCAGCCATCTCGCCTGCTGTCCCGCACAAGAACAGCTCTGACCCCTCGTCCTCCAAGGTGTGAGCGAGTGAGCACCAATACAAAATATAGAACATATATACTTCGAAGTATATATATAAAATTGTTTAACAAAGAAAACCGCAGCAACAACAAATTGTTTAGCTCCTGCACTAAAGAATATTCTCAACGTTGTTGGAAATCTGTCGTGTATCGTGGGTGCTGAGCATTGTGTTTCCTGAGTTTTGAGGGAACAACTTTGGGTCAAGATCGTCGTTGGCCTTCCATAGCTGCTTGGATTTTAGTGCACGTTACGTAGCGACTTGATCATCGGAGGAGGACAACTTCTGCATCAAATAGTGGGGTCTGCCAAGCCATTCACGTTTACAATTGGAGCTCACATCCGATGGTTGGCTTGCAGAACGTGGTAGCATCTCTCGCGTTAAATATGGCCGACGCGGTGGAACGTGGTGGATGGTGCAGTACAAAACTGGGGAGTCAGCGGCATGGAATCTCCAACACCTCAAGATATTCTGCCTCGCACGTCCACTACCATCACCGTCACGTTGTCCAGCGAGCCGAGCTCGACGGCGCGGTCCGCCAGCATGTTGGCCATCTCCTGCACGTTCAGCCACGGGTTGTTCCTAGCGAAAAACAAGCACAAAGCGAGAAGTCAGTTCAGTCCGTCTTCTCAAACGATAACTGTCCAATGTTCTTCTCACCTGATACACGACGCCACCTGCTCATTGGCTAAAACGTCCCAGAGGCCGTCCGAGGCCATGACAATATACTCATCCTCTCGGTGCAGCTCGTGCACCGTCACCTCGGGATCGGCAATAACGAGTTGGCTCAGCTCAGCGTCTCCAAAGGCCCTCGCGACCGCCAGCCGGCCGTTCACGCGGGCCACGCCCTTCACATAGAGCACCATGCCGCCGTGATCCTCGATCCGCTGCTTCTCCTGGTCGTTCGAGGCCTTGTGGTCCGTGGTCAGTTGTGTCACCTGTGCCACCCTGTCTCTCTTGGCCACCATGATGGCCCTGCAGTCGCCCGTGTTGCTCAGGATCGCTTGCTTCCCTCTGATCAAGAGCGTCACAGCTGTAGCTCCGCCCTCACAGTGGCCGTCCTTCTCCCTCTTCAAGATCTCTTCGTTAATGGCCAGGCTGGCGGAATGGCACGCTGCCGCCAAGTCACTCTTGTACTCCGGTGCTGCCAGTATGTAGAGCGGGAAGAGCAGAGCCAATAGCGACGAGGCTCGGGCACCTCCGTGGCCGTCATAAACCCCGAAAAACTGCGTGTCCTCATCGGCACGTCCGTGCTTCAACAGGTTGCGCACCTTGAGCGCTGGTGCTTTTCCTTCCACTACGAAGTTCTCGAGTACGCGGCCGCGCAGCAGGTTGGGGAAGAACGGGGCCATAGAGCGCGGTGCTACCTCCAGCAGTCCGCGGCCGTACAGATCCAGGTCGTCGATGGCTCGGAAGCGGTCCTCATTGCCCAGTCTGGCACCGTTGCGCGTACAGACCGCGAAGCTGTGCGGCTTGTGCACGTTAAAGGCGATCTCGGGGTCCACGGCGCCAATGGTCGCCACCTCAGCTCGGCTCGAAGTGTGACGAATCGACGTGGCCGACGCCGCATGCGCGTTCCGCTGAGCCGTAGGAGACGGAGAGTCAGCGGACACAGCCGACGAGCGGCGCAGGAAGCGGGCCAGCAGTCGGCGCCCGAGCACGAAGCTCGGGCGCTCCGACCTGTCCAACTCCTCGGACCCGATGACGCTGCGACGCGGGCCTCCGGCACTGCTGCGGCCCAGGAGCATCAAGAGAAGGGTGGACGAAGAAGCACCGGACCTTCCGAGCTCTTCGTATTGTGGCTGTGTATGTTAAGGGCAACAGGTGCAAGTGACGCATAGCCACAATTATACCCCTAATCCATGTGAAACAGCTGCTGGGCTTTATTTTGCCGACTATTTTTGGCAATGGCTACAAAAGTGTCTGTGACGTGTGCAGTGGTGACTTCAGCCTGAAATGGCGTCGGGCTGCCTGTCTGGGCGAGAGCTGGCGAACGCCGGCAGCTGCTCCAGCGCGCCCACCACTCGCGAAATGCCCGGATAGAGCAGCAGCTCCACGCCGCACGCGCGCGCATTGAACACCTGTGGAAGAAGATACACGTCTGCCAGGGTCACCTCATCGCCGACGCTGTAGCTCCCGGCACAGCTCGATATCTCGGCCTCGAACGCCTGCAGGCCTCGCTCGATCCAGCGCTTGTTCCAGGCCACTACAAAAGCCTGACGCTCCGCAGCGTCGGCCGGCGCTTGCAAGTTCGCGACCTGCCACACAGAACAATGTATCAATCAAGTTGGTGAGCACAGCACTATCTTTCGATTGCTTGGCTGTGGCCGATTCGAGCTGGATTCCTGCAAGATACTTGCGTGTTCTCACCTCGGAGGACAAGCCAATGCTCTGAGCTGGCTGAGTGTCGCAGCCGACGATGCCGCAGAGGTTGCGGACCTGCGCACGCTGGAGCAGGTCGCTCGGCAGCAGCGGCTTCTTGTCGGGAAAGGCCTCCTCCAGGTACTCGAGGATGGCTCCGGACTGGGCGATCACGTGCCCGTCCACCACCAGTGCCGGCACGCGCTGAAGGACCAACCGGAGGAAGGACGATGTCAGACAGGAAAGACCGATGAATGGACCGATGGAACGGCGCACCTGGTTGGGATTCAGCTTTCGGAAGGCCTCCTTTCGCTGTTCGCCGCCGTCGGGTGCAGCTAAGTTCACTGGACGGTACTCGTACTCGATGCCTTTCCAGGCCAGCGCAATGCGCACACGCCAGGAGCAACTGCTTTTCCAGTAGCTGAACAACTCGATCTTCGGCATTGGCTGGGGGATCGTATTTTTGTTGTCCAGTGGGGATTGAGATGTGAATTCCGCCATGGTATCCGCAACGCGATGAGTCGACCTACACTCTTGTGCATATTTTGGAGAGAATGTTTGAGTCATCTACGGACAGATTCAAGACCTCATTTCGCTGTGCTGACATGGCAACGCGGGCACACCAGTTATCCTTATCCAATGCAATGGAGACCCGTGCACGCAATGGGAAGGGTGACAGCAGGCTACGCACGCGTGAAATCCCAACGACCACCGAAATTGTTATTTGAGGTGGTCCCTCAAATAGCCACACCACGACCTTTGCCAATCAAACCTAAAGATACCATTTCAACGCACAAACGACGCACACGATGCTCCTCCTGTGCGCTCTACTGCTGTCTCTCCAGCTCGTTCCCGTCGTTGCAGACTCGTCCGAACAATGCTCTCAGCTGCATATCCCTCCGGCCAATGTGGAGTTTGCACTGCTGCACATCCACGCGTTCAGCGCCGTGGAGGACATGGCCAAATCCGCCTGTAAATCCTTCAACGTGCCCCATTACAAGTGCGGCGGCGTGCACAAGGAAGTTATGGAGACTATGCAGGAGATGGGTCAATTGGCCATCCGAGAGGCCGTCGTGAACGTGTCGCTTGACCGGTCGCTGGCCTACGACATCTGGCTGCACGATGACACGGACGAGCGAGTCAAGGCCTCTGAGCCGCTGACGGTGTACCCGGAGCAGCCGTTAGCCGACACAATGTCCGCTTATTGTGCTCGATTCAAGATCAACAGTCAGGACTGCGAGAATATGGCAGTGGGGGTCGGCGATCTCTTGGCGAGAGACTGGGGCTGCGACGATCCGGTGGCTGATGAAGGGCAGGACATCGTGGAGATTCCGATCTTGCTGGACAAACAGGAGCATCAGCTTAAACTGGACCTATCGACCGATGGGACAGCGGACGCGGCGGGGTTCTGCTTGGAGAAGAAGATTCACGTCGCGGAATGTGCGGCACTGTTTCGCATTGTTCACGAGCAGATGGAGATCTTGCAGGCAGAACGAGTTACTACTGAAAAGGAAGAAGAGTTGAGCCAGAGCACTGGTGGACGGCGGAGATTGCGATTCGATAGCCCAGTCGATACGCGCTTGTATCCTCGATCAGAGCGAGTCATCATCAAAATGGACTGGGAGCGAAGTCCTGACGAAGAGGTTGCTCCAGAGGAGATCTGCGTCTACTCGGAGGGATCCACTTCCCCCATGACGTGCTTTGTTGTCCCCCAGATAGAACCTCTCTCCCTTGTCGCGAACACAGCCGAAGGCTATCACATGCTCTACTTCACGGACAAAAGCGGCGAGGAAATCCTGGCTGCAAAAATGGTTCAAGTTGTGGCTCCCAATGTTGAATTGGTAGAAATCTTGACTGCGAAGGCGAAACCGGACAGCAGCGACAGCGAGTACTTGGCCGCGAAGATCCGAACGACGCTCTTTGATCCGTTCGATCCTGTGTTCCGCGTCTGCGTCCTGCTTGACGAGTTCTTCGATTGCTTGGACCCCGAGTGGATGACCATTGAGGAGCAACAAGTACGCCACGGTACAGCAACAGAACCTCTGCATCAAAGCGTGACTTTCCGAGCTCCACTGGACCATGTACCCTTTACTCGAGCCAACGACCATGAGATTCGTCTTCTCCTTCTCACGGCCAACAACAAGGCGGTGCAGGTGTCTAGCACCGTGGCTTTCGACGCAGCGCTCCAGGTGAATCCTCCCGCAATCACCTCAAGACGGCACGTGCTCGACCCGAGACTGCACACGCCCCAAAGACCTCGCTCCTGCCCGAGTGCGCTTCAAGCTTCCCGAAATCTGCGCTGGATCTGTGACCTGTGGCGTCACGAATGGGGGCTCTACTCTCAAAACGGCGAGGATGGCATCCTTCGCAACATATTTCACCACATCGGCACCAAGCACAAAGCGTATGTGGAGTTTGGCACGGAGACTGGCCACGAGTGCAATACGCGGCTTCTACGAGAGATGCACGGCTGGACGGGGCTGCTGATGGATTCGCGCCACGAAGATAAGAGCATCAACTTGTATCGCGAATTCGTCACCCGCGAGAACTTCATGACGCTGCTCACTGCCAAGTATCAGGAGCTCGTTCCCCGAGACCTGGACCTCCTGTCCATCGACGTGGACTTCAACGATTTCTGGCTGCTCAGTGCCGTTGACCTGACCCGTGTGGCGCCGCGCGTGGTGCTTGTGGAGGTGAACAGCCATATCCCGTCGAGTGAAGCTCGAACAGTGGCTTACGATGACAGGGTCGATGGAAGCGGGGGCTGGGACGGCTTTTCCGCCTACTTTGGAGGCAGTGTGGCTGCCTTTCACCGCTGGGGTGCTCGAAACGGCTACTCACTGGTGTACTGCGAGTCGCACGGTGTCAACTGCTTCCTTGTGCGCAATGATGCTCTCGGCGAAGTCAACGTGTCGGCTGTCCTGGGTCCAGCCCAGCTTCAAGCCCCACCGAACTTCTTCGGCCAAGGCTGGGACTACCCAGATGCGTGGCAACCTCACCACAAATGGGTGTGGCTTTGAGCAGACCAAGCCTGCTGTGGAAGGAACGCGCAACGCGGCGCATCGAAGCTGTCTATGTAGATGCAATACACGTACTATCTTCATCTATTGACCTTGATCATGACGCTCGCACAGCAGGAACTGGTCTCTATAACCCACTGAGCAGCTTCGGTGTCCTTGTCCTCCGAGTAGAGGTCGACAATACGGAGAAAGACCTGTCGCTGATCTGTAATAGCTCGCTCGACGACTGTGACGAGAGCTCCGCAAGGAATCCGCCCCACTGGCACAGCGGCCAGCTCCGGTTCCTTGCGGACAGGAGCCCCCGAGTCTTGTACGCATCGATACGTCTCACTTCTGGGCGTAGATGAAGACGAGGTCCACGGGCCTTCGACCTCGTTCAGTACCGACTCGTTGTCAAGTGAGCGCTCCACGACCCACGCAGCTCCGTCAAAGTACCTTTCGTGCAACCTCAGGAACACGACGCCGTCTGGAGCTACGGTGGACTGTACCACCTCGACGACGTCACCGAAGAGCACGTAGCCCAGCTCGGAGATCGCCAGATCAGCACTCTCACGCACTTTACAGCCTTCCACTACACACCTGAAAAAACTACTCGTCAACCCATTGTCGTTGTCCGAGACAAAGGGCCCTTGATGACGCTCCAGGAGGATTTCGTTGCGAAGCGAGCGGCAAGGCGCCCACGCCTCCTTGATCTGTCGTTCAACGCCATCTTCCTCGTTGACTATCACCTTCGTTTCATCTCGTACAACAACAGTAGGGAGGTGTGGCCCCTCTAACCGTACCATAGGGTCGCCTTGTTCGTTGCAAATGGGAGCCGTAGCTCGGAACACGCGCCCCAGAGGAATGTAACCCAACAACGGGGATGCAATGTTGTGCTTCACGCGTACTGATACACCTCCGCTCTTGCCCCGATGGCACACACGGTAATACTGATCGAAACTCCACTTGCCTAGCAAGAGAAATCACCGAGCGGACGTCAGTTAGTGTGCGATACTAGTACAACAGTAAGCACGACTTTAACTCACTTGCAACATGGGCTGGCGAGGCAGCAGCCGCTCGTTCAAGCTCCTGCACACAGGCCCTGCACTTGGCGTCAAGCAGCTGGGCCTGTCGCTTGGAGAAGCTCGTCTTGGGCAGGCTCTGGAAGCACTGCACGCAGCGCTTGAGTCTCGGCTGGACATCGCCCTGCACCTCGTTCTGCTCCACGCACGCCTTGCACTTGCTGCATACCAAACGAATGAGCACGAGCACAATGCCAAATACTGCTTTGTATCACGTACGGGTTCGGCTTGATCTGCTGGTGACGCGAAAACGCCTTCATATGCAGCGATTGACCGCATGCAACACACACGCGCCGCTCCTGGAGCCCCTGGGCCCTCATCCTGCACCAGCAGATTTTGCTCGATGGTTGTCAACAATATCGACATGAGGTGTGGTCCACATCCTCGATACGGTTATTTCCCCACAGCCATAGGTTATTGCCACAGTCTTCAATTATCCCCCGAGGAGGTGGCACCACACTCAAGGACCTTGACCGCATAATGAAGATCATCGACAAGATCAACGCGAGCGTGGAGCGCCAGGAGGTGTTCTACTCGTTCGAGTTCTTCCCGCCCAAGACGCCCGCCGGTGTGGACAACCTGTACGCGCGCATGGACCGTATGGCTGCGCTGGAGCCGCTCTTCTGCGATATGACGTGGGGCGCCGGCGGCTCTTCGGCGCAGCTGACGCTGGAACTGAGCGCCAACGCGCAGAAGCTCAGCGGCCTGGAGATGCTGATGCACATGACGTGCACCAACATGGCCGAGGCCGACATCATGAAGGCGCTGGACCAGGCCAAGGACGCCGGCATCCACAACATCCTGGCGCTGCGCGGAGACCCCGTGCGCGGTGCTTCCTCCTTCGATGAATGCAATCGCGGCTTCTCGCACGCCGTGGACCTCGTGCGCTTGATGCGCGAGACGTACGGCGACCACTTCTGCATCGGCGTGGCCGGCTACCCAGAAGGCCACACGGAGAGCAACGACAAGAAGGCGGAGATCCAGTTCCTCAAGGAGAAAGTGGACGCCGGCGCGGACTTCGTCATCACGCAGCTCTTCTACGACGTGCAGGTGTTCGTGGCCTTCGTCAAGGAGTGCCGCGAAGCCGGCATCACCGTGCCCATCATCCCGGGCATCATGCCCATCCAGAACTACGGCGGCTTCGAGCGGATGACGTCGTTCTGCAACACCTTCGTGCCCGAGGAGGTGCGTAAGGCCCTGGAGCCCATCAAGGACAACGACGAGGCGGTCAAGGACTACGGCGTGCAGCTCGGCATCACCATGAGCCAGCAGCTCATCGACGCCGGCGTGCCCGGCCTGCACTTCTACACGCTCAACCTCGAGCGCTCCGTGCGTCGCATCCTGGAAGGCCTGTCGTCGCTTTCCAGCCGCGTCCCGCGCCGCCAGCTGCCCTGGCAGACGTCGACGCTGTCCAAGCGCGCGTCCGAGAGCGTGCGCCCGATCTACTGGTCCAACCGACCCAAGAGCTACGTGCACCGCACGGCCATGTGGGACGAGTATCCGAACGGCCGATGGGGAAACAGCGAGAGCCCCGCGTTCGGAGATCTGACCGAGTCGCACTTCGTGGCGACGTCCACGTCCACGCCCAGTGAGCGCCGCGCCATGTGGGGGGAGGCCCCCGCGTCCAAGGAAGACGTCCGCCGCACGTTCGTGCAGTACGTGCGCGGCGAGATCTCGAGTCTGCCGTGGTGTGACGCTGCGCTGCACGCCGAGACGTCGACGGTCCAGCAAGAGCTCGCGGCGGCCAACGCGGCCGGCTTCTTGACGATCAACAGCCAGCCGCGCGTGAACGGCGCGCTGTCGGACGACCCCATGTTCGGCTGGGGCGGCCCCGGCGGCCGGGTGTACCAGAAGGCGTACGTCGAGTGCTTCGTGTCGCCCGAGAACATGAAGATCATCATCGAGAACGCCGCCAAGAAGCCGTCGGTGCAGTACCACGCCGTGAACCTCAACGGCCACTCGTACTCGAACGCCAGCAAGTCGGCGGTGGCCGTGACGTGGGGCGTCTTCCCCAACAAGGAGATCCTGCAGCCCACGATCGTGGACAGCAGCAGCTTCCTGGTGTGGAAGGACGAGGCGTTCGCGCTGTGGATCAAGCTCTGGGCGTCGCTGTACGAAGACGGCAGCCAGTCGGCCAAGCTGCTGCGCGAGATCCACGACTCGTACTTCCTGGTGAGCATCGTGGACAACGACTTTGTGAACGGCAACATCTGGGACCTGTTCGAGCCTTCGGTCTCGCCTGCCACCTCGCCGTAACGAGTGAGAGAGCAAGGAACAATGGAAAGTGGCAGCCCGAGGCTGCGTGCTTGTGGCGAATGTTACCGGAAGCCCGATCCCGTCCTCCCAGTCGCAGAAGCTGGCTGATACAGAAAACCGCTTGGTGCCACTGGGACGATGGGAGAACACGCAGCTCGAGCCATTCTTTGCATGTTGAATATGCTGCACTGGAAACTAGAGAGCGCCACGATCAATGGCTCAACAAATGATCAACCCACCGTAGCATCGAAGTACCGTTTCTTGGGCTTTCGTTCTCGACTTTTGACTCGTTCACTTGTGTGCAAGGATGGTGTACGCCGTGAACGGGATCAAACGGGGGCAGCCATCCGCGAAGGGATCGTCATTGTCCGCCACGGCAGCTCTGCCCTCTTGATAGACGTTCTCCTGCGCGTCCTTCTCCATCAGTTGAGTCAGCGTTTGCACCAGCTCCGCCTTCGTCAATCGCTCCAAGAACTTGGCGGCGAACGGGTTGTTCAGGTTGGCCTGCACGATTGCCCTAGGGTCGTCAAACACGACCGTGTGAGTCGTGCGGTACGCCTGGACGTCTTTGAACCCGGCCGACTGCAGCTCCTTCAGGATCCTCTTTCGGTCCGTCGCTACAGTCATCGACGGATATTCCAGTGGCTCTCCTTCTCCTCCTTTGCCGTTGAACATGTCCGTCACGGCGTCGAACCAGGTCATCTGCGAGCTCTTCTCGTCCCACGCAGTGACGACCAGCAATCCGTCGTCCTTCAGCACCCGACGAGCTGTCGTCCACCCTTTGGTGCGGTTGGGGAAGATGCTCAAGCCGAAGTTCGAGCCGACCGCATCCACCGATGCATCAGGTACTTGCTGCAACGCCGTCCCATCAGCTTCAAGCGTAGTGAACTTGTCCGCGAAAGGAGTCAACGCGGGATCCTCTTTGAGCTTGTCATTCAACTGCTGCAGCATTCCTTGGGACAAATCCGACGCGGTGATTCGAATCGCCGCTGGGGCAGCGAGGTACCGACGCGCGAACTCAAAGCCCAGCACTCCGGGGCCACAACCAACGTCCAGGAAGTGGAATGGAGTGCTGGGGCGTTTGCTCTCGTGCTGCTGGAGCTTCTGGAGGATCTCGTGGTGCGCGATTTGCAACGCGTCCGCCGCAATACGAGACGTCAGGGAGCTGAAGAGGTCGGTGTACGTCTTGGCGTGAGCCGACCAGTTGGCGTTCGTGAAGCTTTTCTCCATGAAGTCTTGAGGGTGTTGAAGATGCGCGCTCGATGTCGAATTGGAAGTGAAGTGAGAACAATTATCATTTTTCTATTTTAAAATACACTTATGTCATTATATATTTAAAAAAATGGAAAGCGATAATTGTTATTGTTAGTATTTTATAATAGTATTGGATAGAGCCATGCCGACAAACGGAGTGCCGAGCGTCTGCGTGCGCGAGCTCCACGGCCACCGCGGTCCCGTCAATGCGGTGCGCTTTAATTGTACGAGTATTGTATGCTATTATGGTGTCCACGTACCTGCATCTCCACTTGGACGCTAATGCTTTGCCGTTCAAATGAAGCCAAGGGTACGTACGTCATGACCTGCGGACAGGACAAGACGGTGAAGCTCTGGAACCCGCACCGTGACAGTGTGGAGAAACCCAACGAGGCTCTGCTAGTCAAGACGTACGAGGGCAGACATGGCTACGACGTACAAGACGTCGCAATGTACGGACACAATTGAGTGGAATTATTGGAGACGATACGACTGGACGTGTGTGTGTGTGGATTGCTGCTGCAGTGCGCACGATAACTCCAAGTTCGCTTCGTGTGGTCGAGACAGAGACGTTTTCATGTGGGACGTGCCGACTGCTAAAGTGATCCGCAAGTTCGAAGGCCACGAGCAGGTACGAAGAGAAACTTCCGTCACGGTCCGCGGGGAAGAGGCGAAGTGACATATTTGATTGAGCGCTCACTGACCCGGCGCACTCAATTGTGGCTTGTAGAGTGTGAATTGCGTGCGGTTCAATGCAGATTCATCCGTTTTGCTGAGTGGATCCTACGATAAAACTATTCGGGCTTGGGACATCAGGTGAATCAAAAGGACAGCTGAAGGAAAGAAAAGCTGTTGGTGTACTTACGAGGTGCCCTGTGAATGAATACTAGGGCTCGAAATGCGTACATGCCGATTCAAGTTTTGGACGACTTCAAGGACAGCGTCACGTCAATGGTGGTGACGGACCACGAGATCATCGCAGGGTGGGAAGCTTTTTTGAGACTCCAGGTCAATTCACGGGGAGCTAACAGGGTTTCATGTCATTGCAGGTGTGTTGATGGTATTGTGCGCACGTATGACCTCCGTGCTGGACAGATATTCCGCGAGCATATTGACGGTACTACGCATACAAATAATGCGAGAGGAAATAACTGGGATCGATTTTAATCATTTAACCCTATCGATGCTGTAGAGCCCGTGGTATCCGTCGCACATTCTCCCGATACCCGCTTCATCCTCGCTGGATGTCTGGATGGTTCCATCCGACTGATCGAGAAAGTCAACGGGACAGAATTGAAAAGGTAAAATGGCGATCCAGCCTAGGTTCGATTACACGGAGACTCACACTCGGCTGTTCTGCTATAGCTATCGTGGACACAGCGTAGCAGACTTCAAGATCGAGTGCGACTTCTCATTCGATGGAGCCTTTGTGCTCAGCGGCTCCGACGACGGCAAGGTTTACTGGTGGGACCTCGTGGACGCCACGCAACGGCATTCACTTGCTACGCACAAGAAACCCGTGCGAGCCATCGCATGTCATCCCGAAAGTAGCATGTTCGTCACCGGTTGCGTCGATGGTTCTGCCAAAGTCTGGTCCGACAATTGAGATGTGGATCCCAGCATTAAATACGAAGACAAGAACCTCTTTACAGCCCCTGCCACTGCCTACGACAGAGTGTAGCGCATGCCACCAATGGTCATGAGCAGGTCGTTGGCACTGGCCTTTTCCTTCTTGTCCTTGGAGAAGATGGACGCGAACACCTGGCTATTCTCCTTGGCTTTCGAGATTGACTCACTGGCGTCCTTGGCGATCTTGACGATCTTGACGAGCCTGGCGTCGCCCGTTTCGCCCATCTGCTCCGCCTTCCTCTTGCTCTTCTTGTCCTTGTGGTGTTTTTTATGCCTATGCTTCCCCCCTTCGTTCTCGTCCCCTTTCTTCTTGCTCTTTTTGTACCGCTTTTCCTCGGCTTTCAGCTCTAGCATCTCCGTCTGCTTCCGCTCGTACTGCTGTTCGTCCAGCAGCAGCATCACCACATCCTTCTCTTCAAACGGTTTGCCACACACCAGACACTCGTGCGTTGTTACTGCCTTGAGTGCGCGCTCCGACAGCACGCAGCCGCACGAGAAGAGCACCAGGAACGACTGCTTGCCGTTAAACTCGGCTGTCGTGACGGGACAACACCAAAGCGCGTCCTCCTTCTCCGTCTCACGGCTTACGCGGCATGTAACCACGTCTCTGAGCGACGAGATGTGGCGGAAACGCGCGGGGATCGACTTGGCCAGCAGCCTCTCCAGTAGCGCCTGCTTGTTGAACAGGTTGCCCAGACGACAGGCCACTACGGGCTCGCGCAGAGGCGCCGACGTCAGCGCACACGTC
>KV735291.1:4534-33183 GCA_000500225.2 Phytophthora pinifolia | reverse complement strand
GTTCTTATGGCGACAAACCCAGCGTCCACACTGGCAAACACGCGTCGTGCGGGTATGTCCCCATAAATTAGGTGTAGGTGTGGCTCGTCTGTGCGAAACGCGGCGGAGCTCCGCAACACGGTATCCTTGTATTGTAGCGAAGCTCGACATCCATTTTCCAGTACAAAGGGCTCCCGGTCAACCAATCAAGCGAACGTCGCAACGCGCCTTCAGAAGGAAGAAAACGAGCCCGACCGCGTGCACTCGCCGCACCCGCACCGACCGCCAGAGCAGCCCCAGACCACCCCACGCGCCTCTGTAGACGCACCGTGCTCGCCGCTTCACGCCAAGCCCAGCGCGCCCTCCAACCGACCAGCAGAAGACCAGGAACAAGTCCACAAAGTATGGCAAAGCGCGTCCGAGTCACCAAGCAGGATGGTCTACCAGTTAAGACCGCACCAACCCCACCCAGCGTTGCCCCCAAGGCTAAGGCTGTCACGCCCACCAACGCCGAGGGGAAGCACGTGATGCTTCCCGCCTTCCTTTCCAAGACATACGAGATCTTCAGCATGCCCGAGTTCTCGCACGTGTGCGGATGGAACACCAACGGGGACACCATCATCGTGTCGCAGCTCGAAGCCTTCGTGGCCATGGTGCTGCCGCGTTTCTTCAAGCACCGCAACTTCCCGTCCTTCGTGCGCCAGCTCAACCTCTACGGCTTCCACAAGACGGTGCTGGACTCGAAGCGGCTCGAGTTCCAGCACCCGTACTTCAAGCGCGGCCGGCCCGACCTGCTGCACCACATCAAACGCAAGGTCTCCAACAACAACCATCACAACCAGCAGCTCGTCAACTCTTCCATCCAGGTGCGTGCAGCTAGAAGACATCAGGTCAAAAGGTGTGTTGAAGGTGCTGAATGTTTGTCTTCTATTTTGTATGTTATGCAGAATTCTCGACTTGACGCGCACCGGGAGATTTCAGACACGCTGCTACGCGAGATGAAGGAGCTGCGGCAGCGCAGCGACGCCATGGAGAAGCGGCTGCGTGAGCTGGAGATCGATAATGCGGTATGTGCCGCTGGCTATACAGAATGTCTGCGCGTGGGTTTGGCTGATGTATTGACGCTTATTTTCTTATCGTGACAGATTGTGCGCAGCGACAACCTCAAGCTGTGGAAGCACCTGGAGACGGCGAAGGACAAGCAGCTCATCATGCAGGAGAAGATGAAGAAGATCATGTGGATTCTGTTCCAGATCTACCGTGGAAAGCAGCAAAACCTCCCCAAGCTGTCCAGCAACGACGGTTCTGGCGCTGTCATCAGCGAAGAGTAAGTGTCGTAAGCATGCGGGGTTGTGTGTGTGTTTTTTTCTCCTGCAAAGCGGAGTATTCGATGTGTGACTAACCAATTTTGCTGCTGTGTTGTTTTTTTTAAATTCGCGCCCGCTTCTTGTTGGCTTCGATTTTTTCCTTGACTATTGGTAGCTACATCAACAGCAGTATGCTTGGGCCGAAGGAATTCCGCGACGTGCTGCGATTCTTGGCGATGGATGACCCACCGCTTCTGCCTGGTTCTTCGTCTGATGGCGTGCCGTCGGCAGAACCAGGCTCTCGGAAGCGGAAATTCGTTGAAGTGCCATCGGATGTTGGCGAGATGTTTTCGGCTGGGGAGACTCCGTACAAACTAGGTGCGTCAGCCTCGGTAATGTGTTGAACGTCTCCGATATTTCAGCTAACATTGTTGAGTGCTAGATGTAGAGCCATCATCGGTTGTTGAAGTCCCCAATTCGGTGGAGGAGCCCAACCCGTTCGCGATGACCGTGCCTTCCAGTATGATGCCTGTGATGCACCCGGACGGGGGACAAAATAATGTCCTGAGCATTTTTTCTCCGGGTCCGGAACCAACGCTGGCTGGCTTCCTTACGAACGGCGTGCAGTCAAACCCAAGCGCTACTGTATCTACGCCGAGTGCCAGTGTGCCTGCGTCTGCTCAGAACGTACCTCAAAGCGTGTCGACGCCGACGGTTGCAGCAACGAGCGTACCTGCGCTGAGTGTGTCGACACCGATGGTATCGACTCCGCCTGTTAACGCAACTCAAGCCAGCCATGGAAGTCACACTCCAAGTGATAATGCCGCCATGTCGACAGGCTCGACAGGCTCGACACCCGACACGGCGACAGACGCGAACAACCAGCTGGCATTTTTGGACGAAGAACTTCCTCTCTTGCCCGACTCGAACCACTACAACTTCACTGATGGCGAGCAGGTACTGTAACGCATCCTGTGGTGTTTTGCTTTCCTACTCGGGTTGCTTTTCGCGTACGGAGATGTAATGGATTGTCTTGTGTTGGACTGCGCATTAGCAGACAGTGATGAAGAAACTTGAGGATTTTGAGACGTCGCTGCTGGATGAATACGATGTCAGCTGCCTTGACACACTTCTGCAGGTACGATATGAAGTTGCTGAAATTGACCATCGTATGTAGCGCTTACGTTCGTTTCGGTGTCATCCACAGCAATTGAAGAACTCCAACAGTGACAAATCGACGGGAGATTCTGTGACAGACCCGGAGGAGGTCGTTGTGGGACCATCAAACGGAACGCCGCACAATGCCTAGTGATGAGAAGGGCCAGAACCAGCTACCATGTCGGCTGGCGATGGCTGCGAAGCGACGGAGAAAAGTTACATATCCACGTACATGTCAAGCGAGTTGCCGTGCGCGCGTCGTCAGCGGTAGGAGTTGCGATGCTGCAGTAGCCAGCGCTGCTCTCCCTACGACCACATCGACTTGCGTCTCCTCGTCTGGGTATAGAAACAGATCGAGTGTCAAAAGTCAAAGAAGATCCTGCGGAGCGGCATCCGATCGCGAAGCGAAACCAAGAGAGACGGAGACGAGTTCGTACGAACAAACAGCCAACAGTTGATGCAATGGGCATTCGACGGCAGCGAACGAGCGCTCCGAAACGATGACAAACACATACACGCGGCTGTTTTTATTTATGCTATTGAAGCGAGAATCGAGACAACCAACGAGAAAACAAAGAAAAATGGTTTAGTAAATATCCTTGCTCTACTCTCTGTTCAAACTCCAAAGCCGATCAACCTCTAGTTTGCTTGAGCTTGCGGCCTTCCAGTTCACTTCGCAATCGCTGGATCTCCTTGTCCTTGCGGCCGAGTTCCAGTTGCGCCGTGGCGAAGAGCGTCGAAATGTTGGTCTCTAGCTGCTTGTTGGCGGCGCCAAGCTGCCGGTTCTGCTCCTGCAGCTGTGCCAGCTCGTCTCTCAGCCGCGCATTCTCCTTCTCGACTTGCGTTTTGAGGTCCAGTGCCCCCTTCTTCTCTAACGCGCTGGTGGACGTGTCAAGGTCGCCGTACAAGTCCATCGAGGTCGTCGACTTCGACAGTGATACAGATACAAACTCCCAGTCAGAATGCAAGATCGCACCTAAACGGGAAGCTTAGCATTGACACAGGCGTTCATGGAGTCCAGGTGCATCAAGTTCTGGGAAGACGGCCAGGCACTGGTGGCTGCGGTCTCCGGGCCGAGCAACGCCACAAGGTTGGAGCAAATACAGGGCAAGATCTTCAAGGAGCTGCGCACCATGAGTCGCTTCCTGCAGCGCAACCAGAGCCAGCGCTTCAGCGATGCGGCGCAGCAGAAGGTCGTGGACTGCTTGGGACACTACGTTGGGATCGGCAAGCAGGGAGGAGCCATGCTGCCCGTGGCCGAAGCCACGTTTGAGACGGTAAAAGACGGCCTCGCCATGCCTTTCAGCGTCATGGGCACCAAACAGAAGAAACGTCTGCTCAAATGGTACAACGAGCTCATCGCGATCGTCGGCGGAGATCCGGACGCATCCGTTGCCGGAGAAGTGGCACCTGAGCCGCGCACCGAGTGGAGCGTCATGGACATCGATGAAGACGGCTTCCTGTCGCTCATGCTGGTGGAAACAGGTGAGACCAACGAAAGTTTTCATGTCAAGAAGAAGAGCGCAGAGTACAAACGTATCAAAAAAGCACTAGAAAACAGCGAGGTCACCGTCGTTACCAGCGGCGACGACATCCAGGACATCCGCGTCGAAGGCGAATAGATGGACAAAAGCGTCCAGCCTGCATGTTAGAGGGTGATCAGCATCCTACAGAAAGTCGATCCCCATCCAGGTTTGTGCGTGCATGGTGGCGCACGGTTAGAAGGGGGTAGCAGCATCCGTCTTATCGCGACTCTTGCTCCACGCCTCGGCAATTGTACGCTTCATGTTGTCGTCGCCTTCCTCGTACATGTTCTGCAGGGGGGATATAACACGAGATCCATGAGTTTTACGTCTCCAAAGGAAAGGCTGTTGAGGACCGTACCTTCATCATGTCCATGATGCCTGCAGCTGGGTCGCTCGTGTCGGGCTTGCTGCCCTTGAGCGGGTTCTTGGCCGTGAGGTTCATCCACGTGTTGTTCTTGTCTGCCTTGTGCAGCGAGATCGTGACGCGGTTCTTCTTCACCCGGAACGAGCTCTTGACCGGGTCGATCTCCTTCTCCAGGTTAGGCTTGAACAGTCTGTAATTCTTGTTGTTCAGGCCAATAACCTGTATCATTACAACAGCAACAAGATCAGCGACTCAATCACCGCGCTCTACACTCACCACCGTTATACAACGCACCTTCAGGTCAAATGACGTCTTGGTGAAGTGGCACGTGATGTTCTCCTTGGGCAAAACGCCGACGCCGTCGATACCCGACATGATGTACACCGCCACCTTCTCCTTGCCATAACCGTCGTCTTCCCATCCGAAGCGGCTGATCTCCGTGAACGTCGTGAGGTCGCTGGCCGCGGGGCGGGGTGCCGCCTTGACGGGCTCTGGCGTCTCCACCTCCATAGGCTCCGGCAGCTCGGCGGCCGCCTCCAGAGCCTTCTGTTTACGCTGCAACATCTGCTCCAGGTCGCGGCGGTTGCCCGCTGTCTTGGTCTGCGCTAGCAGCGTCTGCAGCTCAGCGACCTCCATCGTTAGTAGCTCCGTCATATCTGCCATCTTCACTTGAGTATCTTGTTCGAAAATTCCAAAGTGATCTAGAAAACAGAACTCCTTTCTAGGTCATACTGGTACAGTACATAATTAGCTGCTAAGTCCCTCCATTTTTGACCAATCCTGTACCGTTTCCTCATTACAGCAATTGGTCCTTCTGGCGCGAAAGCTCATGGACGGAAGAGCGGTCTGCTCCGACGCCGCGCCGCAGGTGTCAGCGCCTCCTAACGCCTCGCAGCATCTTCTTTCAGCATCCAGGCTCACGCAGGTTTTTTCCGAGCTCTCTAACGCGGCTGTACACCGCCCACTAGACCCGTCTCCAGGCCCCCATCCAGCATCCCGACTGATGCAGCTTTACTCTGCGCCCTCCTCATCCTCCGTCCAACCCCCACGAGCTCCCCAGCCCTCCCCTATTCAGTTTGCAGCGAGTTCGACGCCTAGCGGATTTCCTGCACCACTTACGGAGGCGTCGGTTGCACAGCATGGTCAGCAGCCCTCAGCAGCTCAAGAACCTCCGACGACACCAGAAACGGCCTCTTCCGGTTCCTCGCATCGCTCAGCAAGAGATGACACGCCGACCAGTAGGAGAGGTGCCACTGCTGCCGAAAACGCGGGCTCAGCAGCTGCAATGGCCGCACAAAACGACAACGGAGAAGCGGACCGCGAACAAGAGAAGGAGGCGGGTGCTACATGTGCTCAGGGTGTGGAGCCTGGTGATGCTGCGACTGCGACTTCGAGAGCGGAGCCGAAGGAACAGCAGGTGTCATGGTACCACCAGCTGCCCATTGTGCTAGACAAGATAAAGAGGCACGGCCAAGAGCAGATCAAAGGTTGGTATGCGACGTTCAATGGCTGGGAGGATGTTGGTGGGGGATTGACGCTGTGTATGCATTTTGTTTGCTCGATAGCACTGGCGTTACCGCGATGTTTGTTGTGTGGGCTGCGAGAAGTTGTGACCAAGGCGGAAGTCATGTGTAGGCAAGAAGGCTGCATTTTATCAGGCCGCCCGCTGTGCCAGGGCTGCTGGAAAAGGACCCATTTATCCGAAGATGGGCAAAAACATCCTCAGCTTCCTGCTTCGAGTGCGTACTGTATGCCTCTTTTGGATGCTTTATTGTGCGGTTTTGATTAACAGCTGGATTATTTGATGCAGTTTGTCCACAGTGCCAGCTAGAACGAATAACGTACTGGTGTCCGGAGTGCAATCTGAAGTTTTGCGAGGATTGCTTCGAGCAGATCCACAGTGTACCCAAAGTGAAGCACCATCGCAGAATTGCGACAGAAGGTGCGTATGATACTTCCAACTACATGTCTTGATCGCGTGGCTCACGTTTGCTTTCAATTTGAAATTATTTTTTGTACAGATACGCCTGGAACCTGTCTCGCGAAATCACAATGGTCGGCCAAGATTCTGAATGCAATTATCCAAATGATCGCCGAGAAAAAGCATCCGGCCTCAGCTTCAGGAGACATGAGCACAGACATCGTTGGCGGGAAACGAAAGCGCGATATCGAAGTGATTGTTATCGACGATGATGACAATGACACGGAGGGAGAAGCAGCAATTAACGTACCAGCTGATTCATCATTCACGAATGGAAGTTTCGGTACGCGCACCAATATCAGCGGGTCTGCAGCATCTTGGCAGAATTGCAGCACCACAACAACCCAGAATTCGATTATCCTCCCGGATGAGACGCTGCCACCACCGACTGCCCCTGCGACCACAGCCTGGCCGCTTCCGGTTGGTCTGAACTCGGTGATTGAGCCGATTCCGTTCCCACAGGAGCTTACAGAAGCGGCATCGACATCGTCCGCACGGTTCGAAACAGTGCAGACGAACTCGGTGTTCTCGGCGCCAATGCCAAATGGCACCAACCAAGTGAACCTTGGTTCAAGTATCCGGAGTATGCCGTGGGATTGCAGTGCACCGCAGTTTGCAGCATCGACGGCATCTATGGGAATGTCAGGTACTGCTGCCTCTTACACATCGAGCATGATGAGCAACGGGATGATGGAGGTGCTACCGAACTCGGCGAGCTCGACGAGCGGCGCGTGGTCGACAACGTCTGCCATCAGCACAGATTTTGCTAGTTCTTCCAACCCCACCAACCTTCTCCCGCTCGGCGGTGCTGTCTTTGCTGAAAACGCGCTGGTGGATTCGTTACTGGACCGCTACCATGAGATGAACCAGAGCGTGACCACTATGGAACTCCAGAGTGAGCAGTTGACCAGACAAATCGCTGTTGCAACGTGCCAAGGACCGTATGTCGCTGGGCCCCTGATGGCCATGTTGAACAAGATCCAGTCGGTTCTGGAAGTGGCAAGAGGACGGCGTGACAAGCTTCTCATCGCAATGATCATCCAGTCCAACGACATCATGGCTGCTGTGCGGATGCTGCGTTTGACGGAGCTGGGCGACGTGCCTCAAGTCCCCCTGATCGGCCACCGCAAGTGTCTGCAGCTAACGGATGGAATCAACCAGCACAAGAAGAAGCTACTGGAGCTGAACCAGCAGCTGAGCGAGACTTTATCGCAGTCCCACGCAGTGAACTCGAGCTGGGAAAACTCGCTGATTCGAACAACGAGCGACAACATCCAGGCGCACGAAAAGAGCATCAAGAAGCTCAAGAAGGACCGCGAAGTGGAGATCGTGCGGATTGTACAGTTCAGCCTCAAGATCCGTGAGGCATTGAAGCACACGTTTCAGCGGTCTATCGAGATACAGCGTCAGCAGCAGCAACGGCAACAACAGCAATTCCACCCGTTTGGATAGGTAAACAAACCCCAGGGGGGTGGTGTCTCGGAGCCTTGACGACACTCGCAAAATGACTGCAACCCCGAAAAGGAAGGCAAATGTAGGAAAAAAGTGATTATTTAAAATGGACCAGGTGGGGAATATATTGTCACCAGTTACAGTCACCCATGACGATACACGAGGAAGCCAATCTGGCCGATAAAGAAGTACAGCATCCTGCAGGTGGCACAACCCGTGGAAAGGTAAGCAAATTATTAATTTTCAGCTGTAGTTTTCCACTTACTTTTTGGCTTCATGGGATACGAAGGAGCCGAAGGACTTGCCAACAAAAACGTGCCACGCTCCTTCCTCGGATTCCTCGACGTCATGCTTGATCTGCTGCGCGACCTCGGTGAAATGGTTCTTCTCGCCCTTGTACAACGCCTTGAGAGCGTTGGTGGCGCTGGTCAGGATGAGCTCTTCCAGCTCCTTGGACGCGTCCTGGTACACGATTCGCAGACCGCCCACTGCCACATCATCCTTCTTCTGCGCCTTGGACATGCTTGGTGAGAATGTGGAAAGGGGATCTTTCGATCAAAGCGTCGACTTGGTCACGAGTCGTGACTCACGACGGTTGACCGCTAAATCGAGCGATCGATGGGTAAGTTCATTGCAACAATTTCCTGGGCGAAAGCATGACGAAGCACAAGGACATCTTCGAGCGTTTGGTGCAGCAAACAGTGGGCCGCGTGTTGTTTGGTGAGCCACCGGGTGGATGTACCCGCGAGAAGCAAGAAGTTGCAGAAGCCGCTCTTACTATTGCCGATTCAAGCTACGCCAATGCCTTGAAGAAGATTAGCATCACGGATGTCCGCCAAGACTCCGTGCTTTATTTCCTTACCAGTGAAGGGACTGACAGCTCCGGAGATCCCGCTGAAGACGAGGGCAACAACATTGGCGAGGCATATCGGGGGTCGTGGGTGGTGGAGTGTGTGAATTGGTCTGTGGACCGACTACGAGCCGAAAAGACTACTATCAAACGCTACCTCAGTGCGCGGCGCAGAGAACTTGCCACGGAGAGTTCGAAAGCGCTGAAGAAGACTCCAGAAGCTACGATCGTGCACGAGGCGTACGCACTGCTCAAGCTCTTCCTCCTCGAGCGGGACCCGGATTACCGCCAATGCCTCGAGAAATCTATCGGCTGCAACAGTTCGTTTCTGACGTCTCTGCATGTCCTGCTAACACTGTACGCAACGTACTTCGAACGCGCTCACGGACGGAAGGTAAGGCTGCAAGGTACCACGTAGTTTTGGTCTCGTATTCACCTTGCGTCGATGCTGCAGATCTCGCAAAAGAGCGACATCGAGCCCGTCCAGACGCTCTACAACATCTTCCTCTCTAGCAGCATTCCGCCAAGTAAATGAAAAAAAGCGTCGTAGTCAATGATCTCGTGTCAAAGTCTCCGTCGGCAATTTGACTCTACACGTAAGAACTGTGCGTGGGGATGATGTCGTCCTTCTTGGAGTCCATGCAGGGTACCGAGAGCCACGCGTAGTAGAAGGCGGCACCGCCCAGCATGTGCATAAGGCCCTTGGTCAGCCCGAGCGCCGCGTGACTTTCGTCGTGCTCGAAGAAGATGGCGACGAAGCCTACGACCGCCGCCGCAGCCAGCGACGCGACGCCGTTGATGGCGTATTGCTTGTGGAGCGGCGATATGTTGCCACTGGGCGTGAAGACGCGACGGTAGGCCACGCCTAGCAGGTAGGCGACTATCAGCAGCCCCTCGAAGAGCGCCGAGTCCCATCCGTCCTTGGCCTTGAAGAGCCACGCGCCCGCGAACGCAACGTAGCGCAGCACGATGTTGTGGTTCTCGTCCTTGTAACCCATGAGGTGAACGCAGAGCAGCAGGAAGTAGGACACGGACAGCACATCCGAGATAAAATGCCAGTCGTTCTCCTTGAGGAACAGCTGCGCGTCGAAGGCCTCGGCCGCGTTGAAGCTGAAGGAAACCAGCAGCTGGAACAGACCCACGAACAGCTCGAAGTGCCGTCTATTACGCTGCATCACCGCCAGCGCCGGCAGCATCGCCGCGTCCGTCAACGCCAGGAACACGAACCGACCCAGTTCCAGCAACATGACGAGATAGCGGGCGTCCTGCAAAAAGCATTTGACTACCCTGTCGATTTTCAGCCAATCCCGCACAAAACCTGTTGAATGCGATACATGAGCCTTGTCACTTTTCGTGCGCTGAATGCGAAACGCTTGTCGATCTGAGCTCACTTTTGCAGCGGCGGACAAGACCCAAGTCCATAGATTCATGACCGCAACTGCCAAGACGCCGCTGCTGCTGGACGGCAAGGCCACGAGCGACGCCATCCGCTCACAGCAGCTTCAGCCGCAGTGCGCAGCCTTCAAGGCTGCCCACGGCCGCTCCGTCGGACTGGCCGTGGTGGTCGTGGGCGCTCGTATGGACTCGGCCACGTACGTGCGCATGAAGCAGAAAGCTTGCGCTGCTGCGGGCCTCGAGTCGTGGAAGATCCAGATCGAACTGAAAGACCAGGAGGACCAGGACAGGACCGAGCAGGACGTCACTGGCGAGCTGCTGGCCACCATCCAGACGCTCAACCAGCGCGACGACGTGGACGGCATCATCGTGCAGCTCCCGTTGCCGTCCTTCTGCGATGAGGACGCCGTGCTGGCCACCATTGACCCCCGCAAGGACGTGGACGGCCTGCACCCGGACAACCATGCCGCGCTCTTCCAGTTCGCCAGCAAGAAGGCAGCGTCGCAGCACGAGGACGCGCCCTTCGCGCTGCCCTGCACGCCCGCTGGCTGCCTGGCGCTGCTGGACCACTACGATATCCCGCTCGAGAGCAAGCACGTGGTGGTGCTCGGTCGCAGCCAGATCGTGGGGCTGCCCGTGTCGCTCCTGTGTCTGCACCGCAACGCCACCGTCACCATGTGCCATTCACGTACGCAGGACCTCAAGGCGCGTGTGCTCGAGGCCGACATCGTCATCGCCGCCATCGGCCGCGCGCGCTTCGTGCAGGGCGACTGGCTCAAGCCCGGCGCCACGGTCATCGACGTGGGTATCAACCCTGTGGAGGACGCGTCCAAGAAGAGCGGCTACCGACTCGTAGGCGACGTGGACTTCGACGCAGCCGTCAAGGTCGTGGCTGCCATCACTCCTGTACCAGGAGGCATCGGCCCCATGACGGTGGCCATGCTACTCAAGAACACCATCCAGTGCGCAAAACGCCGCGTGCAGCAACTCTAATGCACGATCTCCAGTCTCATTGCGGTAGTTGCAACAACCCAGCAAGCTCGCTACAGTGTACTGCTTGCCCTGCTTCTCCCTAGCTGGTTGAGGCAACGTGTCTCCTGTCTCTGCCGTGCTAGAAACCGTCGTCGAGCTAATCCTCCTCTCCTTCGGACGAGAACTGTCCGCTCTCTTCCACGAGCTGCACGTCTTGGTGCAGTTCCTCCCAGTAGCCTCCGTGTGGTTGCTCAGCTCCGGCTGTCGCTTCACGGTTTGCGTCACTGTCGTCCTGAGCAAGCGCGTGAGTCGACTGGGCAGCTTGGCGGAGCTTCACTGCTTCCTCCAGTCGTTGCAGCGCCGTCTTCTCGCTCGCTGGACGAATGAGAGCTTGCTGCTCTTTGGTCTCCGCTCCGTACCGCCGTTGCGCGAGCAGCAACAGCCTCATGCAGTCAAGCTGGCCGTACGCTGCCGCGATCTGAGCCGGGGTCTCCCAGTCGCTGTTGGCGAGCGTGGGGTCTGCTCCAAGCGCCAGCAAGTTCTGCGCCACCGCCGCGCGACCTGAAAACGCCGTCCAATGCAGCGGCGTGTCGCCTCTTTCGTCCGCCACGTTGACGTTCGCTCCGTGCTGTACCAACCGAGAAACGATCGGAAGCGCAGCGGGCGATTCGACCGCGTAGTGAAGCGGAGACCGATGCAGTTCATCGAAAGCGTTGGCATCCGCGCCTCCTCCCGGGGTCAGCAGGAACGCAGTCATGGCTGCGTCGTGCGCTAGAACGGCAAGATGCAGCGCTGTTCGACCTTCGCAGTCACCTTGAGCTTGAAGCGTGCGATTCCAGTCGTAATTGGCTTCAGTAGGCACCACCAACTGCTTCGCGCACTCGACAAAGCCCTTCTCGGCGAGATAATGCAGCGGGTATCGCCCCACACTGTCCGGCTTGTGCAGTGGCAGCGCCTGTGGCGCTAGCGCTGCGATCGTTTCGATCGGGAGGAGGTTCTCCGCGGCCGAGTCTTTGAGCATCAATTGCTGTAAGAAGCCACAGATCTCGACTTGGTCTTCTTCACACGCTCGATGCAGCACGGTCTGGCCTCGCCTGTTGGTCTTCTGCACGTCAGCACCGTGCTGCATCAGCGTCTGCATGAACTCAAGGTGGCCAAGAGCGGCGTACAGCAGCAGCGGCGTATCACCGTTGCAGTCCACGGCATTGACGTCAAGACTCGCTCCACAGCGGAGCAAGAAGTCCAGCATGTCAGCTCGAGATCGATAGTTTTCCTTGCAAAACGACAGCACGTGCAGCGCATTCCGCTGCGTCTTCGGCTCAAGAACCGCGAGATCTGCACCTCGTTGCTGAAGGAAAGTGGCGTCTTCGATGGATGCGCTCTCAACTGCTGTGAAAATCGTCACTTCCTTCTTGCCAAGGGGAGAAGATGACACCGACGTGGCTATCGGGGACAATGGCGCCGTCTCGACATTCGTAGCCACCTCCACGAGCTGCTGACGCCGGATTCGAGCTCGACGTTGGCTCAAATGACGCAGAAGCTTGACCGAATGAGGAAGCGTCATCTCCTCGACGTCGTGGTAGCGGAGCTCAGGCCTCGGATTCTCGTTATCTTCTTGGCAAACTGAAGACTGAAGTAGCGGCAGCGCATCCGTCACGATCTCGTCCAGAGCTTGTTGGATCTCCGAGACGCCAAACTCTTCGCTCGGTTCAAAAAGCCGCAACAGCCTGCGCGTTATCTGGGGGTCAAAGCGAAGACGGAGTGGCTTGGTACCACCAGACGTGGCCGCTCCGGATCGATCCAAGTCCAACCACGCACTCGCTCGCTTGAAGTAGAAATGAAAGCTCAATAGGTCAACGTCCGGCGATGAGGAATCCCCAAGCGAATGCTGAGGGTAGAACTGCGTCTGCTGCCGCCGCTGATACCCACGCACGAACTTCTGGAGCACATTAGCGGCGTCGCGATAAAACAAAATCTGGTTCACACTGCGCGTCAAAATGTGCGGTAGCTCTCGATGACTCCAGTCGTCTACGGTCCTCGCCACCGCGTCACGAGTCAAATCTTCTTGCATTGGCGCCACGAAGTCGCTGGGTTCCTCGTTGATCGTGTTGTCCACGGGTTCTTCGACTTTATACTCCGTAACTTCCCCGTGCGAAGCCCCTTTCGTATCGATCACTCTCGTACGAAATGCGAATGCCCTTTGAATTCGTCTCGCAGCCGACGCGCGTTTAGCCATGAGCACTTCGCGCTCAAGGGCTTTTGCCTCCTGGATCAAGCCAAGCTCTTCATCCTGAACAATTGAGCGCTTTTCTTGCCGTCCCCCCAGGTGCCATCGGCGCCAGCAAACCTGCACTTTGGTCGCAAACACTGACACCATAAGCCGATACTGTCGAGCCTCCTCAGCGCGCTTCATCTCCAATGCTTGCAGGAAGCGCATCCTGTACAGCTTTCCCTTCCAGATCGCTTGAATCTTCGTCGCGGCGTCCTCCTCCTTACATACCCAGTGGAATCTCTTCATGGCGCGAACGATGCATCGCCCATAGGATCGTTGAATACTTTCCAGCGTTTGCTGGCGCTCTTGCTGAAGTTGTTGAGGTTTTGGGGCCGATACGTCTTGTCGCAGTGCAGTGGAACGAGTACGAGATATCTGCGGTTGGGCAGCGTTGTTCCTGATTCGAGTCCGCTGTTCAAGGCGAACATGTCGCCATCTTCTCCATCGCTTTTGGATCTTGAGAGCCTTCATGTTTTGCTTGTGGCGGATGCGCTCCTGGTTCACTTTCCGCCGACGTTGCGAGATCCACCAGTTCCGCTGAATCTTCAGAGAGCTCTCGTACTGCTCTCGGCGCATGCGTTCCCTCTCCTGCTCTTCCTGCTGCTCATGATGCCACTTAAGCCACGCGGCTTGAATTTTCAATGCGCTCATGTGCTGTTCATGCTGAATGCGTGCTTTCTCCATCTTCCGTTGGTGCTGCTGTACCCCCGAGTTCCGTAGGACCTTGGAGGAGCTTGCGGTTTGAATCCGTGGAGCTTGCTCGTTCTCGCGATGCAGCACAAGCTTCTTGTGTTGCTTGCGCCAAAACCATTGAACTGTTAGCGCACTGGCATTCTGCTGTCTATCGAGTCTTTCCGCCTCCAGCTTCGTACGCGGTTCATGCCAGTTCTTCCATGCGCGCTGGAGTAGACTAGCGCTCACGCGTTGCTTTTCTTCCAGCCGCTTCTTCCGCTCGCCTTCTTCTTTGCTCCTTTGGACGCGTTGCTTGTCCGTCCAGTTCTGCTGGGTTCTAAGCGCAATAGCACGCTCTTCTTCCTCTTGTCGCTTTCGCTCAGCTTTCTCCTTGCACTTCCATCGAAACCACTGCTTTCGTATGCGTGTAGCTGCCAGAAATTGGGCCTTTCGTACGCGTTCAGCCTCTTTCTTCTCCTGCTGCCGCTTCTCCCAGCGTCCCTGTATTCGCTTTGCGCTCTCGTCTCGCGTACACTTCCACTCACGCCACTGACGCCAGACCTTTTGAAGCATTCTAACACACGTTTCTCGACGAGCTTGAAGACGTTTCTTCTGTTGTTGCGCTTGCTTCCACTGGTGCCATCGCTTCCACTTGTGCTGAATTACTTGAGCCTTCGCATTACGCAAAACTCGAATTCTGTCAGCCTCGTCTCGCTGCTTTTGTTGCCACTTCCGCCACCATCTCTGGATACGGAAAGCGCTTGAAAATACGAGTCGCTGGCTCTCCCTTTGCTCTTGCTTTCTGCTGACCCAACGTCTCCAGATGCCCTGGATTTTGCGTGCATTCGCTCGAATACGGATMCTATTCAAGWGATCATCACGCGCAAGTTGCTGCTGACGCCTYCGCTCACGCTCCAGCAGAACCCATCGTCGCCATACGCCCTGGATCTTACGTACGTTGGCYCGAACTCGTATCRCTTCTAGATGARTTTCAACCACTTGCTGTTGTCGCTGCCTTCGTTCTCGCTCWCGCTGCGCCCATCGCCTCCACCCTCCTTGGATTTTACGTACATTCGCTCGCTGTCGTATGGTATCCAAGTGGCTCTCAAMTACTAAGAGCTGTTGATACCTTCGCTCATKCTCGCGTTGCACCCAGCGTCTCCATACACYCTGAATCTTGCGCACGTTCGMACGAGCTTGAATCTCCTGTAAATGTGCACCAAACACTCGTTGTTGCTCTCTTCGTCGCTGCTGYTCGTGTCCCCACCATCTCCACCAWGTCTGAAGTCTTCGAGCCAACGCCTGGCGWTGCTTTGCTTCTTCAAACTGCACAAACGCCAGCTCTTGCGCGCGCTTTATCCTCTGCCTGTACACCCACCTGCGCCACGTCCGTTGAATCCTCCGAACACAATTCATTCTCCGTAGGTGCTTCAGCCTCGTAAACTTGTGTTGGAGAGTTTTGTAGGCCCATGCTACTCCACCCAAGCCCCGAGCGATGCCTCTCTCACTCTCACGCTCAGTCAAAAGCTTGACGTCAATGATCATCTGCACCAACTGCGCTCGAGTGCGCTCTGCCATCGCCTTTTCCTGCGCCGTCTTCTGTTGTTGCTGTATCCGGAGCATCTCCATGGTCTTCTGGCTGCGATGCTGGCTAAGGCGTTGATGCATGTAACTCGAGGTCTTTATCGACGTAACTTCCCTCATCTTGGCCTCGATCTCTTTGCGTTGCTTCCGTTTCTCGTCCTCCAGAGCTTGCGCCGCCGACGCTCGGATCGCTGCCTTCTCCTTTTTGAGCTTGGAAAGCTGCATCTTCCCGGACACCCAGGACGCGATCTGCTGCATCCCAGCTTTGACTCTCGTGCGCTCCAGAGCCGCCGCTGCTTCCAGTGCCTCCTGTTTCTTCTCCGCCACCAGTTGATTCCTCGCTACTAACAGCGCCTCGGACCGTTCCTCCAATTCAGTCAAGCGCTGACGAAGGTCTGCCGCAGTCGATTGAGCTGTTCGTCGCTGCTCAAGCTGTTCTTCGGTCGACATGAGTTCCACCTCTCGTTTCTCTGTGAGGAGAAGCGCTTGCTCTAGTTGAAGCTTGCGACGTTCACTCTCGGCCCGTCTAGTCAGCACTTTGGCATCGAGGAGAGCCTTAATCCGTTGTCGAGCGGCACGCTCTTGAGCTGATTTTTCACGGACTTGATGGTCCTGAACGGTCCGTTGGTGTAGGACTTCAGCTTCCAGTGCTTCATGTGCCATCCGGCCGAGTTTGCGCTCGAGCACGCGCACCTGCGTGCGGGTCTGGCCAATACGCTTCTGTGCTTTAACGTCAAGCTGCTCCTTCGCTAAGAGTTCTTCTCGGAGCTTGATCTCGCACTGATTCTTCTCTGATTCCACTCGTTGCAGCTTCTTGTGAAGAAGAAGAGCTCGGAAAAACATTTGTAGCTTCAGCGCGGCGAGTCTCCGTCGTCGTACTTTACCAGCTCGTTGCTGTTGCTGCACAACACGCTCGTGGTGCGTGAGAAGTTGCACTCGCTCTTGCTCGGACGTTTGCCATCGCCGATCAATGTCGGCCAGTCTAGCGTTCATATCCGCAATGAGCTCGCGGCGGTGCTTTGAATTGAGCTTCATACTCCTCTCAATATCTCGCTTGGCCTTCGTCCACTTCAACTGCTCTTTGAATAAAATGTTCTTCGCCATCTCCTGGGCGGCTTTCAACTTCCTGCGGAGCAGAATCTCGTTGAGAAAGCGTTGAATCTCCTTCAAGGCTCGTGACCGACGCTGTCTTTCCCACGCGATTTTCTCTTGCCGTTGCCTTTTCTTCTTGATGCGCAGTCGCTGGCGTCTCCACCACCGAACCAGCTTTTCCTTTGCACATTCCCATCGTCGTCGCCGTCGTGTTATCCCAACAAAGAAGACCGTGCGACGGAATGCCATGTGAACGACACGAAACACAGTTTGTCGTTGAGAAACCTGTTGCTTGTGCCGATAAACCCTCCAGTTGTGTTGTATCCGCGAAGCTACACGAGCCCGGAGGCGGGTTTCTTCATCGATACGAGCTTGTACGTGCCGCTTGTGATGGTATAGAACGAATTGTCTGACTTTTCGTCTCGCAACCAGCCGACGAACTACCATCTTGGCTCTCTTCTGCTCAGCGCACGCAGTTTTCCAATTCGTAAAGTTCCGACGAAGCATCTTCAACTCTCGCTCCAAATACTTGGGACCATTAGCGGCTGTAGGTAAAGAGTAACCCATCAGCGCCGAGAACGGCTGCGCAGCAGACTGGATGTGGTCTTCAACCTCGCGCTGAGATACCCAGTGGCTCATATCAAACGCTGTCCCTTGGATATCTCGACAGAGTGCGAAAATCCTATTGAACTCGTCAGGTTCGCTTTCGTCATCGCCTTGGTAACTCGTCGTAGCTGAATTGTTACTTTGAAATGAAGTAGGCAATGCCCGAATGGTTTGATCACCGGCCCTTACCGAGACTTCACGGTAGGATGAAGCAGCAGACGAGCGCCGTCTCTGTTCTACCGTAACCATCGAATTACTGCTTCTTCGAGAACTCGTTATTGCCGGTCCGTAGCTGTGAGATGAGGTATCTGCAGAATACTCAGCTTCATCGTTCATTCCCCATGAGATTTCGTTTCGAGGTGAATCAGGCGCAGTGAATGCTACTGATCCCTCCATTTGGATCGCGCTGCGGCCAGAAGAGAGCGGTTTTTCTTGTGATTGATCATCTTCGACAGAGCAGTAGGAGATTGTTGTGGAAGAGTCTAAATTTTCAAAAGCCCAAGGCTCCGACTGCTTACCAGTCCCAGAGAGGGCGTCCTCTCTACAAACATTTGGTAACAGACTCAGCGCCATCGCAATATTGGACACAGCCGTGCTGGATGAGTACGCGTATTCATCATCTTCTGACACCAAAGGCTCGGCTCTCTGCTCCACACTTTCCAGTTCATCGATTGCATTTTCCAATGAAATCGCGATTTCACGTTGTGTGGATTGCCTGGTTGGCGCAGGGGATACAACAGCACTCAGTGTTATGGCAACCACTGTTGGCACAGCCGCCATATCGACAAGGTCGACTTCGTGTTCTTCGGCTCCCGTCAGCTCAACACACGCAATTTCGTTCGGTGGGATGGCCTCCTCGGGCCTCAAGACTTCGTCAGTGGATTCCAGGGTCGAGAACGAAAAGCTTGGAAGCATTTGCAACGCCATAGCGATACTGGAAAGAGCCTCGTTGGAGGAGTACTCGAAATCACACTCGTAGGCATCGTCGTTGTCTAGCGTATTATATCCCGCCTCGATTGATGAAACCATCTGCATCGGAGCTTCCGCAATCGAGTGATTCGCTTCTCCATTAATCACTGGAGTCACCGATTGAGCCTCAAATGCGCTGGGACGAGTTGCAGACTCCGATTCAGACAAGAACATCGCGTCTTCAGGGTTGACATTGTCATCTTGCTCATGCTGCTTCGGTGAGCTCAAGATGTCTGCTTCGGGGGTTGGAGGTGTATCCGGCGGCAGATCTTGTCTCGTCACGGCAGGGATAAATAGTTTTGGCTGAGTTTCAACATTTGATGACTCCTCTTCACAGGCCTGAATGGCTTCATCTCGCATGGACCGTGCCGAGTGATTCCTAGCGGAATTCCTCGACGTCAACAGTTCCTGCTTTTGATTCGTTGGCGAACTCCGCTCGGTCATCTGGATGCCTACATCGACGTAATTACTTCGACCGCCGCTCGTCTCACTCGCTGCTCTGCCCCTCTTTTTGGATGCAGATCGCTCCGACTGGCTGCTCCTGCTCGACGACTTCGCTATTGCGGCTGTATCAAGCATGGGCAATTGTAGCACCAGTGGCGTAAGGTTCACAGCGTCAACCTCTCCGTTTCCACGTGGACCGGCATCTGCAGTCAAGCTGCTAGAAGATGAAGAAGCCAAGTGAAACGGTTGAGCTCCACAGGAGATTGGATTTGATGACCATGTTCCCGCAGCCGCTGGAGCAGACGCTTGTGTCCTCGAAGTCGATAGAGGAGTCGGAGACTGAGCGATTTCCTCCTTCTTTGATAGTCTCCTCGCCGCCTCATTTGAACGTTTAGGCGGTAACAACTCCGTAGACTTTGACGATGGCGGACGATCTTCAGCTGCGGCTTTCAATACTGGTGACCCTGTCCATGCCTGCATTACTGGTATTTGACTCCGAGACTGATCGTCTCCTGTAAGAGATGCGTCCGAGTCCTGACGATCCAACTGGTGTATCGTTTCATCCTCAAATGTGCCATAACCATACGCCACATCGTTAACTGCACGCTGTTGATGACCGAGTTGCTGGGGAATGAACCTCCTGCTATCGCCATGCGACTGCAGATACCTTGGGAGCGTTCGAAGCGCATGAAACCGCGTCTCGAGATCCGTCAAATGCAACAACGCTGCTGCCACGCGCTCTGCAGGTAAAATCTGCCAGCCCTGAAGATATCGTTGTGTCTGGAGCCCAAATTCGTCAAGCTTGTGCGTTAGTAAACGCAAGAGAGCCGATGATGACAGCGATGCAGAGCAGAATAATCGATCCGAAGACGCGATCCGATGACAGGAGCACAGCAAAACTTCCGACGAGTCCATGGACAATCCATCCACGAAAGGGTTGCGCGTCAGATTCACCTCAAAGTCCTCAAAGAAGCGCTGGAGCGGTGGACAACACGCCAGGAAATCCGTGTCCGAGGAGGCCATCTGCAGTAAATACCCGTAAAACTCTCGCTCCAAGATCTCGTGCTCAACATCAGCGCCAGAGTCGCCGATCTCGCTGTTCAGGTACACCACTGCTTCCACGACTGAGAGCGACAAACTGCGCAGTCTATTGAGCAACTTGACCACTCGCTGCGGCACATTCTTCTCCACGTGAGAGGCTCGGTGCAGCGGCAACACGCCCATCAGTTCTTGCTGCAAATGCGCCAACACTTGATCGCGCAGGTGAATGTTTTGTCGAATGGACTCGATCACGAGTTGAGCTGGCGACTGATGCATCGATGGCGAACGGGACGTGCCTCTGCGTGGGTCGCTTCGAGAGCCTTGCACCTGTTGCTTGAGCTTGTACGGACTCGAGAGACGCCTTGCGTGAAGCTGCTGCATCTGGCGTTCAGTCACTCGTTTGGGCCCCGAGTCTCGAGGGGTTTGAGACTGCATGCGCGGTCGTGGATCTGCAAGTTCTTGTCGATAGCTGGGCTGGAACTGGCGACGGTGGCTTGTGTCAGCGGCGAACGTCGTTCTCCTGCCAGAGACTCCATCCGCCTGCAAGGGTACGTTCTGTCCGATACCCGCTCGAACAGTGCCTTGGTACAGCGAGTCGTCCAGCTCCAGCTCCACCAGGAGACGCTGTTGGTCATGGCGCCGCCGTCCTCCTTGCTCCGTAGCCCGGCGAGGTGGATTTTCCCCGCCCCACAGGAAGCTGCGGTCAGCCATTTCCCTTTATATAGCGGTGACACGTGCCAAATACCGTCGGCTTGCTTCCGTTTCTCCAAAGCGTTTCGCGGTGTCTTCTTCATCTGCTCAAAAACCAACAGCATTGACGGATACATTTCTATAGGTTTGATCGCTGTCTTTGTAGTTACCAGTGTTGCTGGCAAGCAGGAGTTAGTTGCACTCCCTCCTAGATAAGCATGTCGCCCTCCTCTTCCTCACCGTTGGTGACAGTTGTAAGACCCTGGGCTTGGTACAGGTCGGCAATCTACCGTCACAGGGAACACATTGAGCAACGCGGAAGTCAGTCCGATGCACGAGATAAGTAGCAACCGCCGCACATACCTGAGAAGAGGTGGTCGCCTGCGTCGTCTCCTTATCGTCACGAATGCGGATGAAGCGAGGAAAGCGCAGCGAAATCCCCTTCTCCTTTGACACGAGACCGATGGCAGCCGTGTACTTGGGCGAGATGGAAAGGTCTGCGCCCAGGATTTCCCACACGCAACTCGCCTCGAACCAAACGTCCGGCTTGATTCCTTCACTGATAGCATAGTCACTAGGGGGCTTGTCCACCACTTTCTCCTTCAGTTGGTCGTAGAACTGCTTGAGGACTTCATCCGACAGACCAGTGCCCAGCTTCGTAATCGGCTGGTACATCTCGGTGTCCGGGTCGTAGCATGCCAGTAAGTACGCACCGTAGACGCCAGTGCGCTTGCCGCGGCCGTGGAAGGCCCCGATCGGAACCAGGTCGGTCGAGTCGCCAATGCCGTCGAGATAATCCTTCTTGAGCTTGAGCCACTTGTGCGAACGGTTCGCAGGCTCATACGTCGCCTCATTCTCCAGCGTCTTCACCATCAAACCTTCGCAGTTCTCACGGACAGCCTCCTCGAGGAACGTGCGGACCTTGTCTACGGCCTCTTCCATCGCTTCAGCGTTATCCTTCACGTCGACGCCGTCCTCAACATCTAGCGACGTTGCGAATTCGAAGTGGCCGGGACTCACTTCGAACATCTCGCGCAGCTTTTCACGTCGCTTGGCCAGCGGAGTGCTGAGGAAAGACTCGCCGTTCAGGAAGAGCAAGTCGAACGCGTATATACAGACGAGTACTTTGATGTCTTCCACTTTCACATTCTTGCGAGAGCGTGTGCTCAGAACCTGGAACGGCAGGCGCTTGTTGGTCGCGCGATCCACGGCAACCACTTCTGCGTCAACGATACAGCTCTTCACGACGCCCTTCCTGGCGGCCTTAGAGATCGCAAGCTTGACGTCGGGGAAGCGCTCCGTGGAGTTCTCGAAGTTTCGCGAGAAAATGGCGATCTCTCCATTGGGAAGGATGTGGATCTGCGCACGTTCTCCGTCGTACTTGTACTCACAGGTAAACGGCTTGCCTTCGAAGCGATCAAAGACCATTGCGTACGCCTTGGTGGGACGCGCAAGCATGGGGGACACCGGCGTGCCTGGTGTGAGCACACACTTGTCAGCAACCTTGGCGAAGTCCTTCGCGCGAAGGAAAGGGGCAGTGGCGCACTCCTTCTGCACTTCGAAAAAGGCCGCGACGAGTGCGTTGTAGCTCGGACACTCCGCGAAGGCCTTTTTGACAAAGGAAAGAGCCTTTTGCTGTTGCTCCTTGTCCTTGTAGTCCTTGTCCGTCATGAAGGCGTACGTCAAGCCCATCAGGATCGACTTTTCAGCCAGTCCGATGCGCAGCTTGCCCTGGAGGCCGCGGATAATGTACTTGGCTCCTTCAGCTGACTGCGCGCTCTTGTCCTGGGACTTCTTCTCCTTCTCGCACTTAACCAGCAAGCCCTTGATGATGGAGCACTTCTGCTGCTGCGAGTTGTTTCCCGTCATCTTGGCGATCTTGACGAACTGGTTGTACACGTGCTGGACGGTGAGGCCGGTGCCCTTCGAAGCTGCGGGGTTGATGGACGCGAACGACAGCGTCTTCTGCTTCGATCGCGCGTTCTGCGCCACCTTCCCGAGGTCGCCTTCTTTGTGGTACATCTCCTTGATGAACCTGGGGTTGGCGCCCGTCGCCTCGCCGATGGCTTTCATTAAAATGGCGTCGCCGATCCCGATCTTCAGGTTCTCGAAAGGCGGCGCCAGGTCGACACACACGCAGAGGTAGATGCAGGCCAGCAGATCGTCGGGTGAGCGGCGAATCACGTCGCGGAAGAACGCCGTCAGCAGGTCCTGGATCACGAGACGGCCAGTCACCTCTTCGATCTTTGCGAACAAGTGCGCTAGGGCGGAGTACGGGGTCTCGCGCGGCTCATCGCTCTGCTCTTCTGCAGTATCCGTGTCCCGCTTGCTTGTAGACTCCGCTTCCGGGTCGCTCTTGACCTTCCCGGCCTTCTTGTCATCAGCTGAAGTGGACTTGGTCCTCTTCCCCGATGCAGGGGTGAAGAACAACTTCTTGGACGCAGCAGGCGATGCCACCTTCTTCTTCGTCTCAGTCTTGATGGCCTTCTTAGGCGTCTTCTCTCTCCCCTCTTCAGCGTCTCCAGCATCTTCTTTGGTCTTCGCTGCTTCCTTCTTGGCCTGCTTCTTCGGCTTCTTCTCCTTCACTTCTTCCACATCTTCGTCTTCCTCGATTGGCATCACCTCCTTCTTCTTCTTCTTCTCGGGGCTCTTGATTTTCTCCTTCGTCTCCTTCTTGGGCTGCAATGGCGACGACGTTGGGGACGTCATATCGATCACGTCCTCCTTCTTGGACTTCCCGCTCGCCATGACCAGCTCCAGGTCACTGTCCTCGTCCTCCTCATCCACCACGCACTGCCGCAGACGACGTCGACCCGCTGAAAGAAACAACAAGAAACTCAGCCGATCCCCCTCCACAGTATAAAATGATAGAGGTACAGCGACTTACGCTTCGTCTTGCTCTTCTCCTCCTTTTCGTCATCTTCCTCCTCCCCTTCAGCCTCCTGCATCTCAACGTCCTCAGGCTCCACCTGCTCTTCGTCCTGCTTCTCTTCCTCCTCGGGCTCCTCTTTCACCTTCTCCTCCTCCTGTGCCTTTTTCTTTTCCGTCTTCGGCTTCTTCACGGGTTTGATGGGTGACTCGGCGGGTTTGTCATCCTCGTCCTGCACGGGTTTGCGCTTCTTGGGCGGCGGCGTTGGGGCCCCCGCGCCGAAGAACGACCTGGGTGGCAAAATGGCAGTATGAGGTTACAGAGGGTGGCAACGGCAACGGAGAGACTCGGGTTACAACGCACATGATGGAGCGCTGCATCTTGGGCGGCGTGCCTTGGTTTCCTCGACAACCCAGCAAGCTTTTCCACAAATGGCGGCAATCTCGGTTTCCCGCCAAAAAGAACGACCTACACTCTGGCACCAAGCAGAAAAGGATCGAAATGGGTCGCAAGATGCTCGCGCTCGTGCCATCGGAGCTGCCGAGTTCCGCCAACCTGGGGCGCTTCCACTCGGACGCGACAGAGCAGCCGCTACTCACGGTCGTCACGTGGAGCTGTCGCTCCAGCAGCAACTCGCCTCGTGCGCGGCAATTGTCTTTGAACAGTGACAAGGCGCAACTACTGGAGTTGCAGCGCCTTCAGCCGCCCGAGGGCGCGCGCAGCTGGTTCGTGGGCAACACGGTACTGCAAGACGGCGGCGTCACCGTTTTCTCCAAGATCGACCCACTTTTCGTGCTCTTTCACGCCGCCTGGGCCCAAAAATCGCGCTTCATGTCCGTCTACGACCTGTTATCGGCCGACAGCAACACGTGGTTGTTGCAACTCTCAACGCTCACGGTGGAAAACATTGAGAAACTATGTGAGGTTCAGGACGTGGACGGAGAGTCAGGTGTTGATAATGTGTACGTCAAGGCCAGTGAGAAGAAAATGACACAGTGGCTGCGCGTCAAAGTGGAAAAAGTGGCAGCTGTACTGGCAAAGCAGGAGCAGGGGGCAGCCAAGGCCACGGCTGTCGACGGACAGGTGAATCTACCGGGGCAAAAGACGGCGGAAAAGAGCAAGAGCGCAAAGGCTGAAGATCATTACCGCGAAGCTATTGACGTAGTGGCAAATTATCTGCCGGGGGAGTGGGTTGGCCTACTCTGCAACGAGTTCAAGTAGGTGGAAATTGTGTTTAATGGTTCTGTCAGGAGTGGCTAATGGGTACAGTATTTGCTGTTGGTTTTTGGCAGGGTGAAAAAAGAAGTGGAAGTCGAGGTTGTCAAGAAAGCAGCGAGTACGCTGAACACGTTCAAGCGCTTCGACCAGCGACAGACGCCCGAGAACGGCACCAAAAGACCGACACCGGCGAGCACTGGAGCGGCCAAGAAGAAGAGCAAACTGGCCAACGTGGACCGCACGGGCATGAAGTCGCTCACTTCCTTCTTCGGCAAGAAGTAGAGCAGGCGAAGTCGTGTGCAAAGCTAAGGATGCATATAGCGAATTTATAGAGCTGTTTGCCGTTTTACCGCCGTGATGTCGAGCCCTCCACGCTGACGCGGTGCACTACCACGAAGTCGTTCCAGCCGGACAGGATCTTGAATTTGATGAAGGACGCGTCGGTCGGCTTGACGTTCTCGCTCACGATCTGCATCTCGCCGTCCGTCTCCTTCAACTCTGAAATCGGCAAACACAGGTTAGTGTACGACAGAGAGCGCAACGAGGGACTTCTTCGACTTACTCGTTTCGAAGAGCTTCTCCCATTTGGTCGGCGTTGGGCCGCTGCAGGACTCTACAGCCACTTCCTTAATGTTCCGTGTCCACATCTTGGCACGAACCACCGAGGCCGTTGTCGCTAGCTGGACCACGATTTCTTGTGGGAAGCTCCCAGTCGTCACCCACTTGGACAATTGCTCTCTGTTTCAAACACGAAAGAACAGATACAAGTGAGCTCACTGGGAGAGAGGGCTGTTCAAGTCGTTGACGTTGACATTTACCCGTCCAAGATGTTGACCGGCGGGAAGTTCGGATCGTACGAGGTGACGGCTGTCACCTGGGCGCCTTCTTCGTCCAAGGCGAGTTCCATCACAACCACTACGACTGCAGGCTTTTGTGAAAGTGGCTTCGTCTCCCTGTGGTTTAAAAATGCCTCACGCTTTACTTAGACACAACGCAATCAGAGCTAAAAAAAACAATAAGAATTGGCACTCATACTTATCGTCTCCACTGTGCAGTGGCGACTAACTTGAAAACCCCTAGATACTGACGTCACAGTTGGCCAAACGAGCACAGTTGCCCACTTCAACTTGCTCCGATGCTTCGTGAAGTGCACCCACCATTTTGCCCAAATTCACTCGCTATTCGACTTTCTGCTCACGAACTCAACGGCGCTTGAAGGGATTCTTTATACAGCCGTTCGAAACCGGCCGACAGGATGTCAGCCGCGCGGGTGATCCCCGATCCGTCGTCGTTGAAGAGCTTGCAGTTCGACCACATGAGTCGAATGTCATTGGCGAAGTGTGTGGAATCTAACTCCTTGACGCCTGCTGCCACTGTGTTGCTGTCCACAATGTACCCACCTTTCTTCAGTTTGGTCTCAATCGTCGACAAATCCATCGGTTGCTTCACCACGCACGTGTACAGCGGCACGTTCTCCACAGGGTGGAGGAACGGCTTGGAGAACGGATGCGACTTCAAGCACCCGACGATCTTCAGACACTTGTCCAGCAAGCTTTGCTCGGCGGCCACCGCGGTGGAATACGAGTCGAACCGCGACGGCTTCTTGCACTCGTCGCACTGCCAATCACCCTCGGGCAAGTCACTCTCCTCCATGTTCAGGCATTTGAGGTGGAATGATCGAGGACACTTGTCACAACACACCAGGTCGCCTGCTCCCTGGCACACCTCACAAAAATCTAAATTCGCGTCCAGCTCGCTATCGGAGCCATCTCCACCTTGACGTTCCTCTTCATCCACATCCACATCCCCAGGCATGTAGTGTTCATCCTCATCGTCTTTGTTCGCGCGATTAACGCGTTTACCTCGCCCCCTGTTCTCCGAGGATGGCGTCGTCTTACGCTCCTGTGGGCTCTTCTTCCCCCGACGAGCGCCAATCGAGCTAGTCGGTTCCTTGCGTCGGCGGCCTGGCCCCCGGTGAGGAGGTAGCGTCGACGTATCTGTCGGCGGATTTTCCTTCTTGGCAGCCCTGGCCGTGTTCTCCTGCTCACGAGTATCTGAGTTCGAGCTAAGCTTCGCCCTTGTCTCGGGTTTGAGTAGCAGCTTGTCATCGTCACTCTGTTCGCTGGCAGTATTTTCTTCGTGATCCACTGTCGCGGAAGCATTTCGTGAGAACGCGTTGTCCCCCAAGTCATGAGACGCCGTGTCGGCGGAGTGCGTACTCCCACTAGCACGCTCACGAGGAGCACTATCACCGGAGGCCACCGAGCTAGTCGATGATTGATCCTGGTAAGAGCTGTCAGCGTGGCGGCGTCTGCCAGCAATTCCACGACCGGTGTACTCACTGGGTGACGGCGCTACTTGGACTCCGCTGGTCCCGTTGCGCGATTCGCTAGGGTGAAAAGTGCTGCCCTTGCTGGACTGGCTGCTGGTATCCATCGCCATCGACGTTGCCAGCGCTCCCTCCTGATTCAACGAGCTCAATAGTCGAACCAAAGACTTTTCTGATTCGGCACAGTTGAGCACAGTGGCTGCAGACGGAGACTCCACTGAGCCTTGGTGGACACGAGGAGAGGCTACTCTGGCAGCAACTCGTGGGTCGGGAATCTGTGCACTCTCAGCCATTACAGAGAGCATAGTGCCAGCCGTCTCCTTTGCTGCTCGCTTCGGGACAGGAGGGTACTGAAGCGGAGTCTTCTGCTGTGCCCGCATGCTGGTATGGTACCCGTCACGGCTGCTTCGTTGATCCGCCGGATAATCTTGATATTCAGACTGTTGAGCCTGCACTAGTCTGCGGTCATCATGCGATTTTCCAAGCTCCATAGTTTGGCCGTCACGTTGAATGGACGAGCGGCCCTCCACTGGCGGCGTAGGTGGATATTGTGCATATCGGCGGTCAGTAGCGCTACTAGCCGCACTTTGGGGCGTGCCGTACGTTAATCGCACCTCGGCTGTTGAAGTAGCGACCCCAGGAGCAGCACTCTGGTCGTCCTGTAAAGCACCGACCGAGCCCTGTCCACTGCGGCGCAGCGTATCAATGAGATACCGTTTGTACTTCTGGACCTCCTGCTCTTTCGCCGCGATACACGCGGTGCACGGACATCCCGTCGTGCAAATCAAGCAGCGCAGCAAGCGCCGATTCGGCGCAGAACCGTTCCTGCCGACAAACAGCGCCTCCATCCTCACCCTGTACACGCTGCGCAAATGCTCCCGACACAGCGAGTGGTTCTCATCGGCGTGCGGACAAAAGTTGACCACTGACACGCAGTGGTTCTCGTTCACGCCGCATAAGTGGCACAACCCCTTGGCCACAAAGTTGGCCTCCATTTCCGGGGTCAAGTCCTCCATCGCCACTGCGAAGGCGTCGTGCAGCACCGCCTCGTCCAGATTCACCTGTTCGCGCAGCATCTCCTCCACCCTCGGAGGCAGCTTCCGCTCCCGCTTGTAGTCCTCGGTCATCTTCCCGGACGACGCCTCCGTCACTCGACCCTGGTACATTCTACCAGGCGAGTCATCCGCGACTCTTCCCTGGTAGTTTGTGTGGGGCTGCGTCATCCTTCCCTGGTAGGCTGCGTCGATCATTCTCTTATCCATCGTTCTACCCAGGTACCCTGTCGTGCCCTCCACGGTTCTCCCCTGATAGCTCGAGATCGAACTTTTTACCGTTCTCCCTTGATATCCCACTGCTGTATCCATTGCTCTCCCTTGATAAACTGTCGACATTCTACCCTGGTACGAGGTAGAACGATCTACTGGCCCCCCCTGATAGCCCGAAGCAGAGTGCTGCTGGTACTGCGTGAAGGTCTGCGCCTCCCAGTCCTGCGACGTCCTTGCTCTGCCCTGCCAAGCGGCCGAAGAGGATGCCACTCCGCTAGTGGAAGTTGCAATGTAGCCATCGTGCGCCTTGCCCTTGCTCATGATGGCCTCCATCCACAGCTCGTTAGGCGGGGGCGTGAGGCGCTGACGCTTCTTTCGTGGCGATCGGCATCAAGTCATGCAGGACGAGCAAGATCATCAACTTAAAGAGGTGAGACAGAGAGAAGGGGTGGAGATTCTTGCAGACGCACCTTGTCCCCGCGGCCACGAGCCGCGCCCTGGTACATGCTCGATGAGACGTCGTGTGCTGGCCCCAGCGTCTTGGGATTTGGCGGCAGCCGTAGCCGACGTGAAATTGCATATATTTGTGGTGCAACATATTATTTTTCAGTAGA
>KV735290.1:0-10088 GCA_000500225.2 Phytophthora pinifolia | reverse complement strand
GGGCGACGTGGCCTTCAAACTTACCGTCATGGCGAAATTTATCCAATTGCCCTTCCGACAGGTTCATTCTTATTGGTAGAAATAAAACATGGTACGCGCAAACAGGTGTAAACCTTAAAGGTAGCATTTTTCGCCCTTTGAGAGGGGTATTTTCAACCGTGCCTTGACAAAGGCCTTAAAGGGCGAAAAATGCGCCCTTGTATCGCGAAAGGATTAAGCCTCTCGCACAGCCTCCTCCGCGCTCCTTGGCACGGGTCCAACACCACCCTCCTCTCGCCAGAACATTGGCGCCTTCAAACTGTGCACGATCTTCCATTGTCTCTTTCCAGCGATCACACAGCGCTTCAGCCTTCCGTAGGGGCGTCGGTCGCGTATCCGATTCGTCGTCGGACGCACCATTCCCAGGCTCGGGGTCCTCGCTCTCCCGTGCCGTACCGTACTGCTCCCCTTCGGAAGACGGAACCTCGGTTTCAACAGAGCTCGGTTCCGGATTCAGGAGGTCGGAATGCATAGACTCCAAGAAGTCCGCGCCCACGCCTTGTCGGGCGGAGTGTCTGGTTTCGGCGCCTCCATGGTCTCAGCAACACGTTCAAGTCTCTCCTCGTTCATGAGAGTCACATTATCCGTCTCCACACTCTTCTCAGGTACACGGTATAAGAGCTTCGACGGTAGAACCCCTCCACCCGGCGACTGTTCTGCAGCAAACACTGCCTCGAAAATCACGGACGTGAAAGCAACCACCGTTCCTTTCCGGATCGAATACTCATCCGTTGACGCATTCCACAATTCCACGATCACTTGCACGATCTCCGGCGTCTCGTCTTCCTCATCGCCATCCTGGCGGAGAACCAATCCATTCGGCAACTCGCCCGTGGCTATCTCCATTATACCGTGTTTCATGGACCGTTCTGGTTTGCACGGAGCAGGCCCCACCACGTAGTGAGAAAAGTCTTCGTCACGTTCGGGGTGGAGTTCACTCCCTGTACAGCTTCAGCTTGATCCACGTACAAAGCCGAACAGTATGAGGAGCCCTCGGTTCACCCGGCACGCTTTCTCAGACACACCTCGCACATTTTCTCTCAGATTGACTCAGTTTGCTCCAAGTAGTAGTTTCGTGCCCAGGTCACGAACGATCTCCCACCGCTGCGCGGAATCGGACGGTCTGCTAGTTCATCCGCAAGGACCCGCAGCCGCTGCCAGTCGGCTCCCGGCACTTTGTCACGCGGAGGAGGTACTCGAGGCGTTCCGTCGTCGTCGGGCGGCGGCTCCACACATCAACTAGTTCTTTTTCAGCTGAAGTGGAAACTCCGGTCTGTGCTGGTGCACCGGTGACAGTTCCGTTGAGTTGTCCTGGGGTGACTCCTTCTACTGCGGTGGGAGATCGGCAATTCGTGCGTGGTGCTAACCCTCCGCGTGTCGAACGTGCTGAGCGCGGTGTTGACCAGGCTATGCGTGACCCTCGTGATGTGCCTGACAGCCATCTTGTTCGAGGTCAGCGGCCTGTGCTATCGAGCCTCACCTTCGGTGGGGGAGAGAGCGGATGCCGGTGAGGTTGATGAGGTTGACCTTGCTGATGCTGCTGATGAAGAGGATAATCTCGAGGAGAAGAAGACACTTCAGGGGATCCTGCGATTCCGATGAGTGATGTTTCTAATGCGCTTAGCGACAGTGGGAGTGATGAGGCCGAAGAGGAGCCGTGCGATACAGTCGAGACTTTTTGTAACGGGACACCTAAAAGAGTGTGTGCCGTTGCAGAGGGATTGACGAGGCGTCAATCCCATTGGGCAAAAAGGTCCCGTCCGTATTAAGTACGGACTTACGTAGTTACATAAGTCTAAACGGGGTACAAGGTACCCGTTACTCTCTGAGCCAACCATTGGCCACTTGACTAGGCTTCACTATAGGTGACTTTTAGTTTGTATTGCAGGCCAAACTAAAACCCCTATAAATATATTCAGTCTTTATCTTTATATATAATCGATACCCGTCCCCTGAGACCAGGGACCAGTGGACGACAGTTCACAGGAAGTATTGCATACTTCCAGCACTTCCTCTGTGCAAGGTGCTGTGTGCCCCGTCACAATTTTCGACGCTCGACTAGGGTAAGACGCCCAAACCCAAATGTCGCGAACCGTTCCCTTGGGGGGGCCGTTCGTGCGCTGTATGGGAAAAGGGGCCAGAGGAATAGGAGGCAGGCTTCTTCTCGTACAACAAGCCACCACTAACACACAAAAAGTAGCAACTTGTTGTTTAAGGGGTAAATCCACGACTGACCTGTTTCTTTCTTCTTCATTCGCTCTTGTCTTGCTTGATTCTTGCGCTTCTTGTCCTTGTCCTTCCACTCCTCCATGCGTGCCTCGGTCACGCATCCTTGTTCACCCCTCCCGGGCCACGGCGCGCCTTGTACGGCGCCGCCCGGCCGCGGGAGTCCATGACGTCCGTCCTTGGTCGGCGGGGTCCAGATCGGGAATGAGCGCCCGGGTTCCACGGCCCCACCCACCGTATGGTCCAACGCCTGCACGGCCGCATCACTGCGGGTCCGATTCGGGACGCGTCATATCTCGTCCCACATTCTGGAAGTATTTACTTCAAACAGCTGTTCACCCGAACCATTCAACTGAGAACGGTCACGGAGCCGAGCGGTGCGGCGCACGCCAATTCCACTCGGGACACAAAGTACAGAGAGTTTGAGGTCGATCTCTCTGCTAGCTTGATCACTGAGGCGGTGAATTCTTTGATGGAGCCACAGACTGTGCAGGAGGCGTTGAATGCACCCGATGCAGGCAAGCGGATTTAAGCGCTCGAGAAGGAGTTCAAAGACCTCATGCGCAACAATACCTGGGAGCTAGTGTAGAGGCCCAAGGGCAAGAATGTTCTCTCAAGTAAGTGGATGTTCATGAGGAAGCGGGATGCGAACGGGCAAGTGTTCGTCATCGCTCGAGGATCACGATCAAGGGCTGTATGTTGTAGACTTCTGGGAGACTTATTCACCGGTTGTGGCTCAGGAGGCAATCAAGTTCATCCTGCTGTTGGCTTTACATCTTGGGCTGAGCGCTCGTCATGTGGACTTTGTAACTGCGTTCCTCAAATGCCCGATTGAGGACGATGTTGAAATTTACATGGAAATGCCCGAGTACCTTGACGATGGCTCTGGTCGAGTGCGCAGGTTGTTGCGAAGTTTGTATGGTCTCAAACAGGCGCCAATGATATGGTACCGGACGCTTGACAAATATTTGAGGCAGTGTGGCTTAAGATGGACGGTGGTATCTACACCCAATATTTTATCTGCCACTGCGAATGTCTCTTTCCACGAGAAGTCCGCCGACCGGGCTCACGCAAAAGTAGTTTGCGTCTTCGTGAGAATCGCACAAATCGGTGCGGCGTTCGAGGGGTGGCTTTTGCTGTGTCCGCGTCCTTTGATTCCTGCTCTGCGTGTGGTGCTGGCGGTCAATCCGCATAGAAATCACCTTCTCTCCTTGGGGGGGCAGTCTGAGTGTGGGTGCTAGCACACCACAGCTGTACCCGGCTGTCCAAGTCAGGACTCGTACGCCAGGTCTTAGCCTAAGAATGCAGCCAGGTGGCTGTTCACAGGAACGCAGCAGACGCCAGGGCACTAGGGAGAAAGAACGATAGCCAGGAGTAGTGCGAGGCAGTTAACTCCTATCAACATCACTTCTGCATCTACCAAGCACTAATCAGGCAACCAGCATCAAAGCAAGCGGACTACCACACAAGGGCATTAGCAGTGCAAAGCTACTTCCGGTGTTGATTCGTCTACTTCGTTTTCCGCCGCTCAAGCTTATAACATCAGACCATGAAGCTCCTCTCCATTCTCGTCGCGCTCCCACTACTCGTCGCCGGCGTCGTCAGCGGCTACGCCAACCCCAAAGCGTGCACCGGAGTGTGCACAAACGCCCACGACCCGTCAATTATTCGTCGCACTGACGGTAAGTACTTCCGCTTCTCAACGGGCAACAAGATCGCCATCCACTCGGCTCCTGCGCTGACGGGGCCGTGGACGTACGTTGGTGCTGCGGTGCCTGGTGGCTCGAAGATCAACTTGCCTGGCAAGGACGACCTATGGGTAAGATCTTGAATTCGTTCTAAACCGGTGCAATGCTTGGAGTACTGATGCTGCGGTTTTTGTAGGCCCCCGACGTCCACAAGGTCGGTGACATGTACTACTTGTACTACTCCGTGAGCTCCTTCCACGCGAAAAGCTCTGCAATCGGCCTCACTCGGTCGTCGACGATGGAGGCCGGTTCGTGGGCCGATCTTGGTAGTGTCGGTGTCACGAGCGACTCGTCGAAGGTCTACAACGCCATCGACCCCAACCTGGTCCTGGTCGGCAGCACGTATTACCTCAACTTCGGTAGTTACTGGCGGGGCCTTTACCAGGTCGAGATGCAGCCAACACCAACGAAAACTAGCGGCAGTGCTCCGTACCAAGTGGCGTTTACGTCCAGCCACGAGGTCCTGGAGGCTGCATACATGTTCAAGTACGGCAGCTACTACTACCTCTTCTTCTCCAAAGGCTCGTGCTGCGGCTACGACACGTCGAGGCCGGCTTTGGGTAAGGAGTACCGCATCCTCGCGTGTCGTTCCAAGAGCGCTACATCGGGCTTCGTTGACGAGGCCGGGGTGGACTGCCGCAACAACGGTGGCACCATTGTGCTCAAGTCCCATGACTTTGTGTACGGCCCAGGAGGCCAAGGTGTGTACGACGACCCGACGTACGGCCCCGTGCTCTACTATCACTACGGTAAGTGCCTTTAGAATTGTGTGCTGTGCATTGTACCAACTCTCGCTTTTTGAACTTCCAGTCGACATTCGCATTGGCTATGCGGACGGAGACAAACACTTCGGCTGGAACCAGATCGACTTCTCCAGCGGCTGGCCCAAGGTGTAAACGCAAGGCGCTGTAAGAGTCTATTCGAAATATTCCCAAATCAAAAGTTGATATTCTTGACTATTTTTTCAATTCGTACGAAATGGCGAGCACAGATGAAATACTGTGATGAAGTATCAAAACAATGAATATGTTCCTGCGCTGATAGCAGTTTGAGGTCGCTGCTCTACGTGACACGGCCGTCGTTGCTTCTCCTTGGCGCTCAAGGGCATCATTTTACCTAGAAACGCTTGATCGCAGCTAGAAGGTCGTCGATTTGCTGTCGTTGAAAGGTTCAATCGTAGGAAGTTGCTGGGTGTTCGCAGCATTGCCATTTGAGGCACCGTGCCCATCCCCATGGTCGCATTGAGGATCAAGCCCCAGCGAGAGACGCCGAGTTTCTTCCACAGCGATGAGTTGTCCGCAGCCCGGTGCCACCGGTACGAGACCTGGGAGGCGTACCCTAGACTTTTAAGGTCCAGGAAGGACAGCACTCGTTCTCGCAGCCTCTGGGATAGAATGTGCTCTCCGATTTCTTGTGTGTTTCCGCGCTGCGTCTCAGCTGCCGATGCTCGCTGTCGATCTTCACTTCCTGCCGTAAACTCGGACAACGTCTTGGCGTCTCGAGCTTCCTCTTCTGCTATATCACCGTAGCAGTTCTTCGCTCCGATGTCGCACTCACGACGCACCAGTAGGCGAACTGCGCGGTAGTGACCTTTACGAGCAGCGTAGAACAGCGGCGTTTCTTGATCACTGGTTTGTGCATTGACGTCGGCCCCGCGATCCAACAAGAACTCGGCAACGTGGACGTGGCCGTCAAAACAGGAGAGATGGAGAGGCGTTTCAAGTGCGTCATTTCGAACATTGACACTCCAGCCAAAGTCGAGCAGGAGCTGTAGCACGTCGAGGTGTCCTCTAGCTGCAGCATGGTGAACCGGGGAATATCCGAGCTATAAATTACAGTGAGATCATCACATCTAGTGCCAGTTGCCAACAAGAAGACACGTACGAGCCCCTTGCATCGGTTCTTGTCGATGCCCTGGTGGAGCAACAGGAAGACGGCGCGCTGCGTGCCCTTCTCGCTGGCGATCAGCAGTTGGTCGTTCAATTGGTCGCTCTCGGTGCTCAGCAGACTCGTCAACTGGCGCGTCGCCGCCTCTTTCTGTCTGCGTTTGATCCTCTTCGTTTCCTTCTTCGATCCGAGCTTCGAGACGACCATCTCAGGCTCTTCGCTGGCAACTTTCTCTCGGCGGAGCGACACCTCGCGCATGTTCTTACCTGCAGATGTCGACGGGCGCATTTCACGACCACCCGTGCCGTCCAGGCACATCATGTCGACCGCCATACGCAACAGCACCAATATTCCCTTCGTTTAGAACTATCTTTGGTGGGCTACAAATAGAGCAGCAAAAAGGCAAGTTGAAGGCGCATATTCCCATTGGCCATGTTCATGTCGCGCGAAGGTCGTACGAAGGTGGGTCGCTTATCGTGCGGCCCTGATCGACCTCTTCCGACCGACCGTAAAGTGCACGCGACGCTAAAGCGACCTCCAGGCGACGATGGTGAAGCCCGTGGTGAACCCCAACATGAACAAGACGTTCCGCGAGGTGGTGGGCCGCTTCGTGGGCACGCCGCCGCAGCTCTCGCACAAGCAGACGGTGCAGCGTCTGTACAAGAAGTCGCTCAAGACGCTAGACTCGTGGATCATCGACCGCCGCCTCTGGAACGAGGAGGCCACCAAGATCCGCGCGGAGTTCAACGCCAACGCCAAGCTGGCCCCCGAATCCGGGTGGGTGCAGAGCTCTCAGGCCGGCTTCGTTGGCATTAGCTGAAATTCCGGTGGTCTCTAATATGCTATATGTTCGCTACTCTTGCAGTCTGGCCAAGCGCCTGGTGCGCGAGGCGCAGGACAAGTTGGACCACTACACGCACCCGGACCGCTATATATTCAACTACATGCCGGGCGGCAGTCTGTACATGCGTAACGCGCCCATCCCGCTGGACGTGTGCTTCCCGGACGGGGTGATCCCGGACGACGTCGAGGTGTCGCCGGTCGAGGCCGTCAACATCGACATGACGCCGCTGCCCGCCAAGGAGACGGTCTTCGTCGACTTCTCCAAGAAGAGCTACGACTAAGCGTCTCTGGACGAAGGCTGCGTAGCAGTGGAAAAGGGAAATGTAGCTGCTGGCAGGACGTGACCCGAGCAATTAACTACGAGAGAGAAAATGGAACGGAGAACGGGTAAATGCGTTGCTATGCCTTAAGTTGTGGGATCCTAGTGCACGCTCACGAGAAATCGAGCTGGTCGCAGATGCGGGACTTGGTCACGGCAGTGTTGAGCCCAAAGTCGCGGTAGCGGAAGCCGTTGAACGAGGTGGTGAACGTGTTGGGGCGTCCAAGCCGCTCGATGTCGAGCTTGAGCTGCGCCTTGTCGGCGCCGATGTCTCGATAGCTCGTGACGAACAGAGGATGCTGGCTTCGCGCCTCGGTGATCCCTTTGATGTCGATGGCTTTCGGCATGATCTCCTCGGGGCGGACGGCGCAGTCTTCTGGAGCTGGTACCTCGACTTGCCGGAGAGTTACGAGACCGCAAGATTCCACCTCTGTCGAGCAAGATACCAGGGCATTAGTGCGACTGCTATGCATTCTTTGGTGCCAAGTTGTATCGATAGAACGCACCTTTGTGGAGTGTGAGCTTGTCCATCCGCTGGCTCAGTCTTGACCGCTCCTGAGCCCGGATGCCTTCGCCAAGACCTCCAGAAGTCGTTTGGTACATGAACTCGGTCAGCGTGTTCGCAGACCGAGGCTGACCCGTCCCAATCTGGTTGTTGCTCGAGCTGCGGCGGAGCTGCGGCGTGTCAAACACCACCTTTTCAGTCAGGTCAATGCCGACGATTCCAGAGCTTGTGGTCATGAACGGGTTGTTCGTGCGGCGCGTGTGGTGGATAGAAGAACCGCGTGACACCATCTTGCCTCTGCTTTGGTCGCCCAGTTATGGTTCACGTGCGCTCAACTTCTTCGGATCTCAAATGCCAGCTTCAAAAATACCTTCGAGCACCCCGTTCTTGCTGCATTCCATTTCCAGTGCATCTTCACTATTGATAGCCAACTTTCCATGAAGATGTAGCCATATCCACGTCATGCGTGTCACAGGATTGGTCAAAAACGACAAACGATGGTGTCGGTGGGGTTGCTGGAGCTGTGGCAGCTTACGTGGCTCGTGGCTGTAGCTGGCGCTCTTCTTTCGTTTCGTAGCTCGTTCTGCCGCGGGTTCGTCTTGCAGGGCAAGATGCGGACGCCTGGGGCCGTCGCTCAACTTCCAGGACTGTCACTGCTGCGAGTTGAGTTGCCCAAGAGCTACTGGACGTGGTTCTACCTCATCGGCGCGCTACACAGCGTCCTCATGCTGGCAAGCGCAATCTTCTGGCAGGAGACTCAAGTGGTTCGATATGCTCTGCATCGTGCACACCCTTCGGCTAGGAGTCTTGAAATCAAGGTTCAACCACACACCATTGGTTTCCTGGCGTTGTTTGCACTGCACACGACGCGGCGCTTTCTCGAGTCGCTCCTGGTGACGGCGTTTGGGGACGCCAAGATGCACGCTTGCAGTATGTTGCTAGTTGTTGAGGTTTTTGCTGAAATACAATACTAACAACAATTTTTGTGGTTTTAGTACTTTTCGTAGGCACTTTCCACTACGTTGCGACGGTTCTGTCCGTCCTCTTCGACCCGGATTCAGTTACAGTGCACGAGGACACTACGCTGCGCCGGATAGTGGCTGGAGTTGGCGTCGTACTCTTCGTGGTAGCGACTTACCACCAAACGCGCTGCAACTTCCTTCTCGCGAAGCAGAAGCGCGCCAACAACATGAAGCACGTGATTCCCCGAGGCGACTGGTTCGACGTCGTGCGCAGTCCGCTCTACACAACCGAAATTATGCTTTACGCAGGGTTCATCCTGGTCACTGGCGGCACGACCACCATGCTCTACCTCGTCTTCGCCTGGGTAGTTGCCAACCAGGTTCTTCTCGCGACCTTCAGCTCGCAGTGGATTGAGGACAAATTCCGCGATCGCATCAACGAACTGCCCAAGTGGAAGCTGTTCCCATTCGTCTGGTAAAATTCGCTCAAGACCCCGACATAAAGTATCCATGAAATCTATTCAAACGACCTAGTTTCAATTCACCAGACGGATAAGTTCCGTGTCTTGTCACGACGAATCTATATCCTCACTCGTCCTTCTTCTTCTTAGCGGGCGGTTCAGACTGCTTCGTCTCTTCCTCATCACTCTCCGTCCCGCTCTCTCCACTAGATGAGTCACTTCCACTCTCCTTTGCCTCGTCTCTCTTCCTCTTCTTCTCTTCCCCACCGCTCCCGTATTCGTCCTCCTCCTGCTCCGTAGCCCATACCTGCTTGGTCTCTTCCGTTCCTTTCTTCTCCGCCTCCTCACGGGCGATCTGAATCCGAGCCAAATACTGGCCGTACTTATTGCCGAAGATGTTGTGGAAGCCTCCCGGCCCCGAGGCACAGCCTCTGCAGCCACTGTGTTTCTCCTGCACCACCTGCCCCTCCGAGAGCTGTTGCTTCGGCACGCGGCAGATACTGACGGTACCGTAGTTGTAGTTCTTGGTGTTAATGGCGAAGGTACTACACAGCCGCTCGTAGCCTGGTTTCTTCCACTTGGCGATGAGGTTGGCGTCCACTAGTTTGCGCCGCACGCAGTAATCGTATACCTCGCGCGAGATCTTCTTGTGCTTGTAGAACATGTCGTACACGTAGCGAGAGCGCTGCCAGTTGATTTGGTGCACGGGCCACAGCGCCTCGCACTGCCGCTTGCCCTCGTGCGGCTCGTTCATCTTCTCGCGCAGCTCGTTCTCCAGCGCGTCCATCACGGGCTGGATGTACTCGTAGCCGGTGGGAGCGCGGTTCTTCTTGCTCCACTTGGACATGTTTTCAATGGCAGCGATAGATTCCAGAAAAGAAATGACGAGGCTACGAGACGAATTCGAGGATAAACTCATACAAAAATCAAGTCGAATGAAAGTCGTATGTTCTGCAAATGACATAAATACACAATACAATCGCAGGCATGAAGACGCGATGCGATACATTCATACTGTAACACTAGGCCTCGCGGCGCCCGCGATGCGGGCGCTTGGACATGGTTTCGTCCCAACACAGCAATCAAGTTAAACAAAAT
>KV735247.1:3587-14605 GCA_000500225.2 Phytophthora pinifolia | reverse complement strand
ACAAACACCACCCTTTTAGAAATTAAGGTCCGAATGGCCACAATTCATCGGCCATTCAGTCCTTCGGAAGAGCTAGCATGCCATCATTGTCAAAGTTCATGGGTTAGGGTGAATTTTAATGGTAGTATCATGGTCAGATGGGAAGGCTTCCGAAGGACCGCTTCTCCTACGTAGGACCCTAAAACGGAGGGCGTTTTGGCAGAAAGGCACAATACTAGTCTACCACTTCCGCCGTCCTCACACCGACCCAGTCCTCTACAACGGACTCGCAGCTACCCGACCTAACGACTCAGGAAGGGTGCGCGACATTTGGTGGAGAAGCAGGGTAGCTGCTTGGTTCGGGATCGCGTAGTGTAATCAAGGCGCGTGGACTTCAGCTGGGCAAGTCTGAGCCCGGGACACAGCGTGCTCGACTGAGGTAGTCGGCATCGGAGCTGTATCACCGGGAACGTTTGCTGAGCGAAGGACCTGGACGCTTGAAACTGTTGGGAGTCATGACGTCTCGAGAAGGTGGCGAAGACCCGGACGCAGAATACGGGGACGCCATGGCAGAGGTGTTCGTGACGGACGTGGAAGAAGATGAAGAGGGGGGCCGGGCGCAACCGCAGCCGTTGCCGCCCACCCCAGGGTGGGGATTGTGATGCCCACTAGCCCAGCGGCCAGTCTGACGATGGGGGTGCAGGACGAGACGACCGTCCTGCAACAGAGTCCCCGCCGATCGGACTTGACGACTCCCGCTGGACTGGGCGCCGTCCGTGATGCGGTGCAGCTAGCCACGAGCAGCACTGCTGGAAGAGGTGGCCGACCCCGAGGCCAAGGAACGGATCCGAGCGAAACGGCTACGACGAACTCAGCGAGTGCTACGACGGCTGGTTCCTCTTGGACGCACGGACCAGGGCATGTGAGTGCGTCGGGAACGGTTCCGGATCCGATCGCTACCGCACCTCAGGTTTCAAGTGGTGTTCGAGCTCCGACGTGGGGTGCGTCGAGGCAACAGGCCCAAGTGCAACAGGGTTCGCCGTCAAACAATCCGTACCCGGGATAGGGGCAGTTGCAGACGCAAGCCCCGGGGAACCCGAATCCGTCTTATGGATATGGTGCTGGACCCTGGCCTGTTGCCTCGCCACAACAAGTACGCTTTGCGACGCTGGGACAACAGGCGCGGTCGGACCAACCTGTAGCTGGGTCGCAGTGGGTCAGCAGAGGCCAAGTTTACCGACGATGCCAAGCGTTCCAGCTCAGACCGGTCCGCACCTCACTCCTGTCGAGCCAAGGCACTGGATGCAGGGCCCGATGATGCCCCCGGGGACCGGGTCGCTAGGCGGTGGAGTGTCCCTGACTGCAACAATGCGTTGTGGCATGAGTGCTACCCACGCTCCAGATCAGGGCCGGATGCAGTTGGCTCTGAGTAGTGGGGTGACGCCTCAGTCAGCGACGAATCCGTCTTATCAGCTCCTGACGAACGGTGCAGGTCTTGGACCGTTCGGACCGTTTGGACCGCCTGGTCAACAGCCTTCCGCGCCTGGGACCTACCCGTTCTACGACGTCGGCGCTGCCTACTCAACCGGCGATGGACTATACCGGAGGCCACGGGTACGGTGGGTCAGTCTACATCCCGCAGTCGACGCCGAGTTCGAGGGCGCCTCGGACGGCGATTGCTGCGTACGGAGGGTACTCAATGGACAAACTCCAAGGAACACCGGGTTTTGGCTTTGGGAGCCCGTTCAGCCAGCCGGGCGATTGGGCCCAGGCCGCTCGACAACACCAAACAATGCAAGATCATCTGAAGGCAATGCAGTCAACGCCTGCCACGGCCGGAGGAGTGACGCCGGAGGGGGCCCAACAGCGGACGGCTAGTGAGCGTGGCTACGACCAAGGAAGGTTCGGGATGCCGTCCAACATCAAGAACGCCATACGCATGATCCAACCGTTCTACTCGGATGGATCCTCGGTTGAGAAGACCCAGTCCTTTTGGGACTCGTTCGAGCGAGCTACGCTTGGCTTGACTGATACCGTGAGACTGAGTGCGTTCCGCGAGTGTTTGAAAGGCAAGGCTGGAGAGAACTGGTGGGTGTATTCGCAGATCCCCGACTTCGAAACGCTTCGTCGCAGGTTTCACAACCAATTCATCTGCCAGACTCCGCTGCAGATGATCGAGCGTCTCAAGAGTACGAAGCGTTCCAAGGGCATGTCTGCTGAGGTCTGGGGCGATCAGATCTCGAGCCTCTGCGATGCTGCTCAGTGCTACGACCCGCAGATGCGGTACCAGTACTTCTTGTCTGGCCTACGGAACCGCGAGTGGAAGGCCGTGTTGACGACCACCAAGGGGACCACAGTCCCGCAAGCGGTGATGGTCTTGATGTACAAGAACATACACATTCCGGTCGAGGATGAGGCCAACTTCGGCGGATGAAGTCAAGAAGAAGCCGCCCACGGAAAATGCTCTGATGCAGCAAATGATGAGCATGATGCAGCAGACTCAGAACTTGTTGGTTCAGCAGCAACAGCAGATGGCTTGGACACCTCAGTCTCCTCGACAGAATGATCCGCAAGGCTTCGGTGGGCATGTTGCGTTCGAGTGCGACAAGCCACGTCGTCAAGGTGAGCTGAGGCAGAACGCCAGCGGCGGGAACGGTAACCAGTCCGCGGGGAACCGTGGCTGTTTCTTCTGCAGCAAGCTCGACCATCGGATCTCTGACTGTCCGGTGCGACGAACCGTTCTTCAGATGGCTGACCAAGAAACTGCGAGAGCGACGCCCGTACAGGGGCAGGCTCAGACGCAGCACTGATGGGGGCAGGAGGAGGGGATTGAGTGTGTCGCTCCTTACTCTTGTCTAAGAGACGACACCGTGGAGAACGCTCCTCTCTCAACTCTCGCAGCGGCGAGTGAGTGGGAAGGAGCCTCCGGATTGAATGGTGTGGCTGGTCCTATACCTTGGATGAGTGAAACGATGGTATGTGGTGATGAATCGACGAAGAATGAACGGAATTACGAGGAATCTCTGTCTGGGTGGGATATGGCCGAGCGCGAGGAATACAATGCCGCGGCGAATACCATGGCGTACCCTGCGGGAGCGGATGACCGGGAGATTTCGATTGAAGAAGAGTGTGAAGAAAAGCGTTCGACGGACGAAGGCGTCGGGCAGATGGGTTCTGTCCCTGAGGGAACGCTTGTAACTCCCGAGGACGCATCAGGAGAGGGAAATCCGGTGCTGGAGAGCACGGAGCTATCGACGACAGACGCTAAGGAAGTGTCCGAACCCGAAGAAGAAGAACTCGCTGCAGTGGTGGCGAGTGGAGAAGTCGCGGTGGCGACGACGGAAGAAGGAGTCGCTGAGGTGACTACGGAGGAAGTCGTTCGGATGAGCCGAGCGAGAGAGTGTGCGGATGGTGCTGATGAGAAGCCCGTCCCGAGCGAAGGCATCGTGCTAGAGGAAACGGATGAGTTCGATTACCGTGACGAAAGGCGCGCGACCGCCCCTAGTGCTACAACCCGAAGAATTTGGATCGTGCCTCCCGTGGAGGGGGGATTAGTCAAGGAGACTTTTGGTCTGAAGGTGGGCTCATCGGTTGAGCCTGACCACTTGCCGATGGACGGCGAGTCTTCTTCGGATGGATCAAGCACTAGGAACGCTGAGAAGCGACAGTCGATTATGTCAAGCCCGACAGTGACGATACTGAAGGAGAGCAGTTCGAAGATGGACTGCAAGAATCAGAAGCGTCCCCGGTGAAGGAACGCATAGCGAATGAAGTCCCGACGGGGGTGCTGGAGATTCTGAGTGAAGAAGTAATGAGAGCTGAGACGGTGTCGGTGGCTAGTGTAACTACCGAGGTTGCCGACACGACGAAGGACGAAGAACAGCTCGACGAGAAGGACCTTGGTGATCCCGAGCCCGGAGAATAAGTCGACGAGCCGAAAGTTGCGTCGCACAAGAGGTTGTTCAACCCTGATGAATTGGACCAATTGGAGCAGGGGTTGACGATTGGAGCGTTCGAAGAGGATGAAGCGTACAACAAGGAACTTAAAGAGAGGCTCTACCCTCCCGACGAAATCGAGCTACAGCACCGAATGAAGAAGAACGCTGAACGACTAAAGACGCGGTCGCTCGAAGAAATGAGTACGATTCTCGACCGTCCGCTAGCGATCATGGAGAGGACGCAGAACGCTTCCGCTGGGAAGCATTCGACACAGGAATATTGGTTGATCTGGCACCGAAGACCTCTGGTCACCTCCGATGAAGCCCGGAGAGCGATCCGTGACTTCAAGGATGTCAAGCCAATGGCCAAGCCCGACACGGAACCCGCGGTATCAGCGCCCTCTGATGAGCGAGACGTCGGCGGTGGAGACAGAGTCATCTGTGACGAGATTCTGCTATCGGTGGAGGACGAGATCGAAGTCGCCTCGCTCGACGTGGATGAAGACGTGGTGCACGAGAATATTGGCGTCAACTTAGTGAGCCCGCTCGTAAAGAGTGTGAGCTTCGATAGTTCGTCGTTGTTCGCTAAGAGCTCGGATGCGTTCTCCGAGGGACCTTTGAGCCAAGCTGAACTGGATGACCTGGACCAGAACGCTTACGTTGTGGACAAGGGAGCGACCAAGATTCGACGGCCGAAGCCTGCCTTGCGTGACGTTTCGCTGACGAAAGAAAAATTCGACGATCGTGTCCTAGTCGGGGAGCCTAGTGGAGGCACTGACGTGAGCAGAAGGGCTGAAGTGATCCAGGCTCCAGGCCTGATCGAAGTCGGGGAGCGAGGTCTGATCACGAAGATGTTCCAGAAGTGCGAAAGGAGCGTCCACCCCGAGTACGAATGGTCTCGTGGCACGGAACTCGAGCGCGCGCTTGCCAAGGACGTCAAGCGGTTAGTCGGGGAGAATATTCTGCTGACCAACTTGTCGATTGTTAGACCACGACTCCCATCTTCAAGTGTCCCGCACCCGGGTGGAACGCTTCGGTGCCAGCAGAACGGATCGATCCCGCGTGGTGTGGAGTACCTCGTTTGGYASGCATCGGATWGCTGCTTCCCAAAAGATGGCGCTAGACCGCGGTCGATGCACGGAGCGTGAGGAGCAAGGGTTCGACAACCATGGACGTGGTGTCGGCCGGGACGGACGACAGGACCATCAAGAAGACGTTCTCGCTATATGAGCGAAGGGGTGCCATGCTATGGATCAGGGTCGAGTCGTAACCAGGAGGGCAAGGCGCGCTGACGGCGTTGGGTTGTGAGCTCAGTCGTAAATATTCCTTAACCCCTTGACTCCCAACGTCGTATCCTACGACATGCAAAAAATCGTACGTTGTAAGTTACGACATTGTAAACGGTCATATAGAGTTTGGCTCGGAATGCAAAGTCCAATACTTTAATCAAGCGAACTTCGCGCAATAAATTCGCGGAGGTTTTGAGAAAAACGAAGAGAGTGGCTCCAGTTGGGGTAGAACACAGAAGAAGGAAAGAAGGGATAGGGGAGGGCCTGAGATTTTCCCCGCACGACGACTTCGACGCGGGCCTCGCGATTCCTCCAACTGTGGGCAAGCGCGTCGTGATCCGCCGCCCGGGTCAGAAAGAGGGGAGCGCAAGAAGACGAGTCGTGAGCTGCAGCTGCGGGGAGCGGAGGCGGACGACGAAGGCAGCGAGAGTGACAGCGACTTCGAGTAAGGCCCGCCTGCGTGTCACGTGGTGAGTGGAGAGGTAGCAGATCGCAATGCACGTTTTTGTTGAATTGACGCACCTTTTCTTCTTCAAAATTGCGAGTGACTGGCTTCACAGTGGAATGAATCCTTGCTCGACTGATCTGAAAGTGCAACTCTTCTCGGCTGCATCCTCTTTACATGGTACATTACCCTCGCCATTCCGACGCCACAGTCGCCACACTTACGACATTGAGCCAGAAACCTGCTGAAAACTTATTCACCTATCCGCATGTCGAACATCTGCCACATACAAGCTTCAAATGACACGGCAACGTCGTAAGATACGACATTGAATAACGCGTTTCGAGCCCATTATCTTGGGAGTCAAGGGGTTAAGCTAGTCTAGTCAAGAAAGCTAACAAATAGTGTATTCTTTTGGTTTAGTGCTTCTTGTACTGGTCTACCACTTTCGCCCGGTCCTCTTCAACGGACCCGCAGCTACCCGACCTAACGACTTAGGGAGTGCGCGACACAAGCGCCTGGCTGCCACAGTGCCGAAAATGATAGGAAAATGCTATCGACTCCGTTTTTTTTCGTAGATTTCCTTCGCTCTCTAAAAACGCGCACCCCCTAGTGCAAGCTGTAGTGGAGGTTGGAACGGCCACATCGGCCTCTGCAGCTGCATCCTGGCTGAAATCTCAGCTTTTGAGCCAATTCGAAGGTGATCAGGATGTCGTTGCTTCACAAGATGGCGATGCCACATGACAGTACACCTGCACGCCACGACGCAGACGCTCGAGTTACCGCTCCTACAATGCGCTTCACCATCACTGATCAGAATGTGCGAAGAGCTCCGAGCAGCTAATTATCGACATTATGATATTGGAGAGCGTGGCATGCGAGTCCGAGGCAGCGGTCGGCACTAAGGCTCTGGAATGACATGCAAGCTGACGTTTTCATTGCCAGCACATCCAGGTCTAATCCAGTTAGCTGCTCTGTGTGTACATTGAAGCTTGCGAAGAAAAAGCACCTGAAGCTGCTCAAAGTGCTCAGCTAATAGCCTGCGCTCCAGCACATACGCAGAACTCGCCCGGCGAGCGTGTTGGACCCGATGACCTTCCGGATGTCCCAACCATTCATCTGGCTCGGAACTATTCGCATCCTCCACGCGCTCATTGGGTTGGTCGCTCGATCTCTTGTCGTGCTGGGGAAGCTGGTACACCCTCTTATCCAGCCGCCGTTTTGCCTCACAAACCATCTTCTCCAGTTTGGTTTGCTCGCACGCCTTCTTCCGTTGCCCTTTCCTCCACAAACCCGTAAATTTGAGCCTCAAGCTGTCCACTGAACGCCTTTGGCGCCCCGATGTGACGGCGTGGTTGAAGCCGTCGGCGACGGCATCCCAATCCGCAGGCTCTCTGGGATGAATGCGTAACCGGATGCACCAGCCGGACTTGCTCCGAGATGCTATAGTTGGGTGCACCCCTTAGTTTTGGCATCTGCATACATGTCCATATATTAGCTCTCGGTTCTTGCGTTTATCACAAAAGCACTTACTAGCTCGCTTGATGTTCCACGAACGCCGTCTGCGCTTCCCTGCAGATTGAACAATGAGAGAAGGGCACCATCCTTCTGAAATAATAGCCAATAAGATACGACTGTCGAGGTAAAACAGGAAACGCTTCGAAAGGAAAGATGCAGCAACACAATGAATGAATGGAAGCCTTCCAAAAATAGCAAAACCACCTGCCATATCTGCAACAAGTATGCCATAAAAAACACTTACCGCCGAGGGTAGCCACCACAAATACCTGAAACGATGAGGTCCTGTCCCATGCATAATGCCCAGACTCAGCGACGCCCAGCAGTGATCTTACATTGTACCCGACACTTCGATCCGGACACCAGTGAGGGCAAAATCCTTCGATAATTTCCCGCGATCACTCTCGAACTTGCAGTCGTCCAGCACATCCGGTGCCAAGAAGAACGAAGACACCATGGCGGAGTTCGACACGACTATTACCGAGGAGGAGGCAGAGAACAACGAGTACCACGCGCTCCTGTGCATGGCTGAGGTCTTCACGAGCTTGGAGAAGGACTTGCGTGAGGTCCGTGGAGAAGTGTTCCGTTTGCTCGTGGAGGAGGCGTGGAGGATTGCGATGAAATCGCGTCATTACCTGACCGCGCAGTCACTAGACCCACCCAGTAACTCGGCGTGGATGTCCCTGTAAAAGTTGGGGAACGACATCAACTTCATCAACGCAACTAGCTTGACAAAGTAAGCGTCCGAGTTTCATTTATACTGCTGAAGAATCTGAGCCCGTGCTAACTTCTTCACAGGCCTGCGTTCCACCAACTGCTCAAAAGGATTGCGACCTTCTACCATATCCCGGGTGCGGGTTCTCGGGGTCGTCCACCAAAATTCCGCCGCCACCACCAAGTACTAGGCCCTGTGTTGTGTTTCTATGTAGGGTCTATGGAAAATAGCACCCTCTGCATGGTGTTTGGCGTTCCGCCAAGCACGTTGGCGAGGACGCTGCGGAGTGCTGAAGAAGCTCTATCGCAGACTCTGCAAGGATACTCCCCCTCTCGCATTTCGTTCCCTTCACCTGCGCAACAAAAGAAGCTTGCAAGACTTGTCGAAGCCCCGGAGCCTTTGCTGAAGAACACATTCGGGTTCATCGACGGCAAAAGCCTACGGGTAACTTCAACATGAGCTGTATTAAGTTGAGCATCTACTGCTAACACTTGTCTTCACTGTGAATGTACTGAAGGTCATGCAGCCTTCCAATGCAGAACTGCAAAACGCCCTGTATGATGGCTGGCTTCACTCGGTGTTTGTCACCGGTACTATCTGCTTTGCTGCTGACGGGTGCATCGTTTGGTGCACACATAACTGCCCGGACTCCTGGAACGACTCCGACACCTCCTTGGGGTTCCGTCTCAAATTGCTGGACCCCAAGGTCTGTCCCGACGAGCAGATGAATGTCGTTTCCGACTCTGCATTCCCATGTTCAACTGCAATGTCCGGACGAATCCTGACGCCGCTCAAGGACGGAGATATAGAGTGAATCCTGCCCTCCCTGCGAAGCTCGGCGCGGACGTTGCACAATGCAATCACGTCGGTGCGCCAGGCCGCTGAGTGGGTATGGGCAGTATGCAGAAGGTGTACAGCCGTCTGAACCTTCCACTGCCATACAACCCTCAGCTTCGCGGGCTTCGTCTCAACGACATCTTTAGGATGACGAACTACCGTGTTCAAACTATCGGGATCTCGCAGATCCGCACGACATTCAGTGCGGATATGGACATGTGAATACGCGGTAACGAACACCCGCCACATGAACAGTAGCTTCCCGTCGCGATGACGCAGAAAATGCGCTCACACGTGTAGCTACGGTCGATTATCTTTTCATAATGAACTTTAGCTTTATCCTGGATTAGACGTGCGCTGACGTTTTGTTGTACGTCACGGCAGCGTTGCATGCATGTGATCTACGGAGAAGTATATCAGACTCAACATTGGGGTTGCACGGTTTGGTTGTCATTAGCCTGTGTTTGTTGAAGATGAATTTGGTCATGAATCGCTGTGTATTGAGGGCTCCGTGAGGTTGCTGGCTAGTAGAACGCTATCACATGAATGCACCTCGCTGTGGTTGCAGGACGTCTGCACTCGTTGGGCTCGAATACTTACAGTTTCTGTTTTACACATATCGGGGGCTGTTGATCTGCTGCCCACTTTTCGCACCTGACATGCTCGTCGTCTTGAACATCGCGATCAGTGCGTCTCTGGCGGAAACTGTCAGCCGAACTAGTCCTTCTTGAACATAGTCCCGATCAGCAGCAGCAGCAGCTCCTGGGTACGGGCGCGGGTTTCTTCCTTTTCACGACGAGCTCTTTCTTCCATCTCGAGCTTCTCATGGCGACGCCGTTCTTCCGCCTCAGCCTTATCAGCCTGGAGACGTACTTCTCTGGCAGCGCATTCGTCACGGCGGCGCTGGTCTTCATCTACGCGACGGGCCTCGGCTTTGCGTTCATTCTCCTCACGGAAGAGCATCATCATTTCGAAAATGCTCTCGCCCACTTTAGTGGAAGAGTTCTCGAGGCTGAACAGTCTCTTCTTGAGCGCGGTTGTAGACTTAATAGCACGGACGCGCTTTGCCTTGACGTAGCTCGCTTCGGCCTGCTCATTGTCATCACCCTCTCGTGCGCGCTTGGAACCGACACTGTCACGGAACTCGTACAGGTCGGAGCCCCCAAGTCGATTCGAGTAGCTTGTACCGCTGCGCCTCTTGATCATCGACACTACCAGCTTGGTGGACACGCTCAGCCGTCAACTTGGAGTCACCACCAGAAGCATCTTCAGTATTCAGCATTCTTGGCTTCTTCAGACCGGCAGAACGAAGTTTATGCGACGCAGTTGCGGTGGGGAGAGGTGCTGGCTTGGGTGTTGAAGCGAATGCGTTCAATCCGTCCACGCCAAATGACGGGTCAAGCATGTCTTGGGCATCGCAGTGCCGCGGGTTCTGCACCGTCTCCGATGTCAGCTCCGAGCTAACCTCGTCGTTTCTTGCAGAAACGCAGAGTTCGTCACCATCGTTGTGAGAGACATTGATGCTGCTGGCTGCGTCGCTACCCGCCGTCGTAGAACCTCCGCCGCACAGACGGTCGTCGAACAACCCTTCGTTAGGGTCGAAGCTGAAGTCGGGCTCCACGAAGCGTGCATCGGCTTTGTCTTCGTCAGCATCATCATCCATCTCGATCACGTTGGCCTTGTCGTCGATAGCCAGCTTCAGCAACTTCGTCTTCTTGATATGCGGCGGCATTTCAGCAGTTCCGGTCGGCTTGCGGACGCTGTTAAACGTCTTGAACTTACGTCTCAAGATGTCGAGATCGCGCTTAACCCAGCCGCGGGAGCGGGTCGTGTTGTAAGCGACTGTCAAGCGCTCCCATTCGTCTTTCCCGGAAGGCAAATACTCCTCCACAAGAGCCAGCAGCGAGTGACGTCACTCATCTTGTAGTTGGTACTTCCAGGCACTTCAACCATCGATGAAACCATGAACAATAACGTTAGCACCAGCAGCATCTGCAGTTGAATGTAATCCGCACAGCATACCGTTTGGAAACGAGGAGTGTGTTGGGGCGGTGGTCGTGGTCAGCTGGGAAGGACTCGTGGGGAACTCGGTAAAAGCGAAAGTGATAGACGAAAGGCGGCGTCGATGGCCGTGGCTTCGTCCAGCCACTTTCACCCTGAGCTGTGTCCCGACCTATTCGATTCTACGCCGCCAATCGATCGCGGAGAGCATCGCCGACTATCTTCAAGGCGCGAAAATCGCGCGCGCGAAGAGGGCGAATCCTTTGCTCTTGGCTTTGATGTACCGGAGATTCTGC
>KV735237.1:124-14990 GCA_000500225.2 Phytophthora pinifolia | reverse complement strand
TAGCAGATGATAGCAAGGGCGTGGGCGAACACTTGAACGAGACGGAGTCCGTGTACGACTCGGCGAGCAAGACGCACCTAACGAAGGGTCTGGTGGTGCGCGGCAACTTCTTCGTCAACGTCGACTCGGCCGACGACGGCATGCGCAGTCTGCGATCCAAGATGGAGTCGCAATTCTTCCGTCCGCTGACGGTGTACCGCAAGCCCGTGCCGTCGTCTGAGGCGGATTCTGGGGCGAAGGTGCCGTGGCTGACGGTGGGCGAGTTCCCGGCGAATGTGGGGCTGACGACGGTGCAGGAGCTGTCGAAGCAGTGCTTGATGGTGCGTCTGTCGCATCTGTTTGCGGTGGAGGAGCACGCGACGCTGTCGAAACCCGTGACGGTGGACTTTGCGGCACTGTTCTCGGCGACGAACTCGAAGCTGTTGGAGGTGACGGAGCTGGTGCTGACGGGCACGAAGGAGCTGTCGACGGAGGAGAAGGCGGTCGGCAAGGAGGAGTGGAAGACGACGGACGAGGCGTACGGCTGGTCGCCCGAGTCGTTGCCTGTGAAGGGCACGACGGTGGTGCTCCAGGCGGTGGAGGTGCGCGCGTTCCGCCTGTGCTTCGCGAAGGCTGAGTCGGCTGCTGCTGTTGCGGACCACCGGGCTGCTGTTGCGGACGGCGATAGCTGGGACGAGGAGGGCGAGTCGTTTGGTGCTGCGCTGAAGGACCTGGCGGAGATCATTGCAGTGGAGTAGCTACTGTAGCTGTAAGCTGTTCTGGCATCCACGGGCTCGGATGGGGACCTCTTGACCTCTAGAACACTAATCCGTCGAGTACCAACCGACGCGAAGACGCCAAGCCAAGCACAAGCTAGTTACAAAGATTCAGTGAAGGACGAAGGGAGACTGTTAAAAAGACTGGGCTGGCATTGTGACGATATCAAACTCACGAGGCCTGCGATAGGCAGCTGGAGTTGCACACAAGTCCTCGTGCCGCTCCGACGCGAGCAACAAGCTTACAGGTTGCCGCGAATGCGCTCGCTCACGTCGCCGATGCTGTGGTGGGCAGCGGACCAGGCGCAGTGGTAGAGACCCTCGCGGTCCGTGCGCTCGTACGTGTGGCCGCCGAAGAAGTCGCGCTGGGCCTGGGTCAGGTTGGCCGGCAGCCGCTCGCGACGGAATGTGTCGTAGTAGTTGAGCGATCCCGAGAACGAGGGCGTGGGGATGCCCGAGGCCACGGCCAGGGACACCACGCGACGCCACGAGTACTGGCGAGCCTGCAGCTCCGCGGCGAAGTCCGGGTCCACGAGCAGCGAGATGAGCGACGCGTCCTTGCCATACGCCGACTTGATGCGGTCCAGAAACTTGGCGCGGATGATGCAGCCGCCCTTCCAGATGCGGGCGCACTCGCCCAGGTTGACGTTCCAGCCCATCTGGACGCCCGCCTCGCGGATGAGGTTCAGGCCCTGCGCGTACGAGCAGATCTTGGACGCGTACAGCGCCTGGCGCACGTCGTCGATGAGCTGCTGCTTGTCCACAGCGGGGATCTCGGACGGGCCCGACAGGAGCTTGGAGGCGAACACGCGCTCGTCCTTGCGCGCGCTCAGGTAGCGGGCGTCCAGCGAGGCGGTGATCGTGGGGGCGGCGATGGAGCGCTCAGCGGCCTCCTGCACGGTCCAGCGGCCCGTGCCCTTCATGCCCGTCTTGTCGAGGATCTTGTCCAGCACGTAGCCGTCGTCCGTCAGGTCGTCCTTCTTGGCGAAGATCTGGGCCGTGATCTCGATGAGGAAGCTCTCGAGCTCGCTCTTGTTCCACTCGTCGAAGACGCTGGCCAGCTCCTCGTTGGACAGGCCGCCGGCGATCTTGAGGATGTCGTAGGCCTCGGCGATCAGCTGCATGTCGCCGTACTCGATGCCGTTGTGCACCATCTTGACGTAGTTGCCCGAGCCGATAGGGCCCAGGTACGTGGTACACGCGCCGTCGTCCACCTGCGCGGCGCACTTGGTGATGATGGGCTCGAGGGCGTCAAAGGCCTCCCTGGGGCCGCCGGGCATGAGCGACGGGCCGTTACGCGCGCCCTCCTCGCCGCCAGAAACGCCCATGCCCACGAAGTGGATGCCCTTGGGCTCCAGCTCGCTGGCGCGACGGATGCTGTTGGGGAACCACTCGTTGCCGCCGTCCACGATGATGTCACCGGGCTCCATGAACTCGGAGAGCGCGGCGATGGTCATGTCCACGGGCTTGCCGGCCACCACGAGGATGATGACCTTACGGGGACGCGCCAGCGAGGCCACGAAGTCCTTCATGTCCTTGTGGCCCACCAGAGGGAGGTTGCCCTCTTCCTTGGCGCGCTGCACCGTGGCGTCCACCTTCTCAGGCGAGCGGTTACAGACCGACACTTTGAAGCCGTGCGACGCCATGTTGAGCGCAAAGTTCTGGCCCATGACGGCCAGGCCGTAGAGTCCGACGTCGGAGAGGTCAGCCATTCTGTCTTGCTTTTGGGGGGAAGGGGGGAGGAAGCTGGTGAGCTCTGCGCAAATTGCGGAATGAGAAGATCTGTGCCCCACGCTGATCGATCTGGATGACGAGGGCGCCCTCGTTTGCCAATTTTCGAGACATGAACCGCCTCAAACACGGACAAAATGAGGCGGCGAGCAACTGGTCTGATTTAGTGTGAATGCATGGCCTATTATATACTCGTACATGTATTGCTGAGTCAATCGACTGCAAGTCGCGCGTAGCACTGAACTTTGTGCTGCAGCGAACAGTTGCTCGAGCTGCGTAGGCCGATCTGCGCTGCCGCGATCAGGGCCAGCCATTGCAGACCGCTGCGGACGCCGATCTCGATATTGAAGCTGTCCCATACTCATTGAGGTACTCAAGCTAGTTGAGGCACAATGACCGGATACGTGCCTCGATTCACTTTTCATCGTCGATACACCGGGGGCAGCGCTAGCTTCGGTGAGCAACGGCGGCAAAACGCCTGTACCGTCGCCGTGAGCGTCAAGGTGGCCTCAGGGTTGGCGCTGTTATCGCCGTCGCAGGTGAGGCCACGTCACACGTCACGCTGTTTGCGTGGACCTCGCTGACAGTCACTCGTTTACGTCATTTTCGCGAGCGTCGCACACCAAGCACCACTCACACTTTTCGGGAAAGCCGTATGCTAGTGCGTAGGTTCAATACTACAGAATTCCTTGTTTCACAGCCAGATATGCCGTACGGTAAGTATATACTGGAGCATGGGCTCCCAATATTCCCAATCCAAATTGCACCAACACCTGCACAAACTGGTAATCAACCCAGCGCAGTACCCTTATATAGCGAAGGACCTTTGATTTTAAATATCGAGTCATGCGATTTTGCAGGTTATATGGGCGCTGGCCTCGAACCGGTATCAAAACCGACATGGGCGGACCTTGCGGACAAGCACCAGCTTCGCGGCGGCAACAATAGTGTAGCTGGTACGATACAAGTACTACTACTTCATGGGTAAATTCAAACTGTTGGATGGGAGCGCTCAGACATCCAAGGAAAATTGGAGCCTCAAGCAGCAAGTCAGGTGGCAACCCGACCGCTATCAGCAAAACACTGCGAATGTTTAAGGGGATATATTTCTTCATCAACGCGCTCCACATGCAGCGATAAGTAGAAATGCACAACAAGAAATATCTCGACGCATCACCAGGGTCGGATAAAGTTTAATGGCAACTCGCTCACCGCCGCCAAGCGCAGCCAGCTTCTCGCGTCCATCGGTTTTGACAATCGCTTCTGGAATCTTCCAGTGCTATCGGATTGGTCAAAACTAAGTTTATCCCGCCAATCCGCCGCTGCCGCAGACGATTGGTGCGCACTGCTTGCCGCACTCCGCCGTTTGCCGCGTTTAACCTCAGAACACGATTTAGAATTGCGAAGTCAAGCGGGCCGGTCCTCTGGGGCCGGCGGCTTGGGGAAATTCCCCGGACACCAGGGCAGAGAGTGCCAGCGTCCAAGCGCAGACTCCCTCGGCGATGAAGTTTTGGCGGAGAGGGCTCGTCTCGGCGGGCCGGAGCCTTTGGCGGATTCGCGAGGACTGATGGTCATACTAAAAGTTATGCAATTGGCTCAGCGGCATTTGGCGGACGTCGTGCCGTCGCTGCTTGGAGCTAACCCGACGGGGATTACTCATGTTGTGTTCTCCACGACACCCAAGAAGACGAAGAAATTGCCACGTGATAACGCGCTTGCCGTGTTTGTCAGCGCGGCAAGACGCAGCTGCATCGTTTGTGTAAGTACATGTTTCTATTCGTGCGTAGATGTTTTGCATATTTGTATCTGGAGCGCGTTGATGAAGAAACTTATCCCCTTAAACATTCGCAGTGTTTTGCTGATAGCGGTCGGGTTGCCACCTGACTTGCTGCTTGAGGCTCCAATTTTCCTTGGATGTCTGAGCGCTCCCTTTATTTCATGTTGCATTTTTTGGATATTGTTTGCCTGTGAGTACAAGGATTAAAATTTGACATGCGCGTCGTTTGAAGGTTGTGCTGTAGTGGCTTTCCTAATGAAACGACAACCTAGTTAATCCATTATTAATGAGTACTTGTTTGCCAACGTAGAGATTGATTGAGATGTAGCCCAACAGATAAACCCACTTCAAAATGATCCTTTCACAACCCAAACACCTCGTCTCTTTTCTTGGCTGTGGCATAAACTCTTTTCCTGCTTTCATTTTTCAGTTCGCGGGGTTCACAACATGTTGCCTCGACTGAGTTCCAGAGTTCACCCTCAAATATCCTCGAGGCTGGAAGGGAACGCTGAAGACAAGACTGCGGACTATGCGTCTTTCCCGTCGCCAGCTTCGAGGGCTGCTGAAGATACCGAGTTGCCAAAGTCCTCTCGTGAAAATCGCGGGCTGAAATGTCGTCGCACGAGGTGGTTGTACAATTATCCACGCCTCAGCTTCGTGATGCTGTTCATTGTTTGCACTTACGTCGGAGGCATCTTCGTTTCCACGAAAGTCACATCGTGGACGCTCGACGCGCTGGGTATCCGTAAGGAGCTGGATGCCGCGAGAGAAGTGTACATCGCTACAAGTCGCAAGTTGAATGCCATGTCGGCCTGTGTGGACCAGAGCTCGCTTGAGTATCTCGCCATGGCCAAGTTGCAGTTTGAAGCCGACAGCAAGCGCGTCCAGAAGGTGATCGATGACAACGATGAAGTACTCTTCAACCAGAAGAACGCGACCATGACATGTGAGTTCCGTCCTGACGCTCTTCACGTGCTGATACAATCTACTGACAACGCTGCTCTTGCCAGGTTCCAATGCTTTCTTGTCGAGTTTGAAGGACCAGGTCAAAGACACAAGATCGGACGGTATCAACACCACGCTGGGCTGCTTTTCCGACAGTTTTTACGCGAATGTCCCCGAAACCGAAGCTGTATCTTCCTCGCGGACACTGGTTCTTGCAGTCCGCGCTTTACTGACAGTACAAGTGGCCTCCGAAGCGAACAGCAGCGTCTCCGAACAGCAAAATCAACTGGAGAGTCAACTCCGGGAGATGTGGAATGCCGTCGACACAGTCAAAACTTCCATCCAGAAAACTCTCGACGCCACGAGTTCGTTAGCCTCCGAGCAGCTGAGCTCACTCGCACCAATCTGGTCGAATAGCGACGGCAGTGGCCACACCAAGCAAACTGCCTCACGTCTTGGGCGCCTGAGCAAAGTGGTGTCGTCGGAAGTCTCAAACCCGTTGACTTCAGTCTCTGTAACTAGCCTGGTGGCGCTACGAAAGGCTGGCCGGACGATTCACAAAGCGCTCGAGTTCTTGTCAGGCTTGCACGTGGGGTTTGCCGACGTCATGGACACCGTCGATGAAACGTGGGGGATGCTGGAGAAGCAGTTGAATGCCACGGTCCAGCAGGCTGAGCAGCTCCAGAAGGAGCTCGTTTACGCGGCCGAATCAACAGGTCAGCAGATCAACAGCACAAGTGTCGCCGTCATGACGAGCATCGAGCAAGCTCAACAGGAAATCTCTACTTTGTTCGACATTCTGCACGATAAATGGACGAGCGCGATCAAAAAGCTCGTAGCGGAAGGACTCACGCCGTGGCAACGACTCGGAGATCAGCTAGTTGCTGAGCTAACAGCTAATCAGCGCCAAGATGTCCGACCGGAGAGCTCTATCCAACGCCAACACATTCTACCGGATAGAACGTCAAACTCAAGTCTGGCGCACCAGTACGAACGACAGACAAACGCTTCGAATGACGAAAGTCTGCAGAACTCAGCTTCATCGGCTGGTAGCGACGATACGTTTGACATTGACGCTGCTGTGCTGCGCGCATCGCTGGTGGATATCGGCGCATTCATCACGCAAGTTATCTTTTTCGTGGATGTTGGGCGTCTCACTTTGCTGGTCGCGGATCTCGCGGTCGGACTGATCACGGAGTCGTACTCGGACATGCCGATGCTGGACATACGGGGCTTTACCACTGTGGACTCCATTGGCAGTGTGTGTGAGGTGTTTCGTTGCCAGCACAGCTTTGCCGCAGTCTGCTACGCTCTCGTAGCGAAATGCTCGGAAATCGCGCGAGTTCTGGTGACGTTCGTTCTGCTTTTCGTCGCGGCTGCGGTCATCACTGTGGGGCTCTTCACGTGGAAGCAAGATCACATCGCGCATTGTGGGACAGCAAACGTATCACCCACCGAATCCTCGCTAACTGCGGTTCAAAGTGTCACCCGCGCGTTCTTCGAGAACAGTGGCAACGAAAGCGTCGTTGACCCACTTGCTGAAGTCGAGAAATACTCGACCATTATCAACGATTCACTCCGCAATGACTACGCCGTACTGAAATTGGATGCTGCTCTAGCGTGGAAAAACCAGTCGGCAGCACGCGATGACTTGAATGACTGCGCGTCAACAACCAGCAGCTTGGTCCGAACGCTTCAAGACTGCACCGAGAGCGCCAGCATCGATGATTCGGAGCTTGCTGGTGATCCTTTGATTTCGAGTCAATGTTTGACGAGTAGCTTCACCAATTCCTCGACTCCAGTGACTCCGTCCACCGCCGCAGAACAACTGAGTGAGAACGCGCCATTTCTAGCACCAGCCACTGCTTTCCCATCGTGTTTTCCAGAAGAAGAGCAGCTCAATATGAGCCGGGAACAAGTCGTTGGTAAACTACAGCACAGCCTCGCATGTGCGACTGAGAAGGCTGTGTACCTCTCGTTTGCATCGTGGTGGCTACTGATCGTTGTTTTCGCTGCAAACCGCTTCACGATGAGGATGATCATCAAGGCTGCTGGCGTGTACTGGTGGCGCTTCCTGAGTGCCAACCGGCTGCAGTTTGTCGGGTTTTGCAGAGAAGATGGAGACATCGTTGCAAGCAACAAACTGCCGACAGCCATTCAGGAACATCTACGCGAAGCCAAGTGGCAGATCACTGGGCACTTCATTGGCATTTTCTTCGCCTCCGTAAGCACCATCGTCGTCATTGTGACAATATTTCATGGCACCGCATAAAGTTTAAACACTTGGAAAGTATCCCAGAAGCATCAAAAGCAGTTTAAGTTTTAGACACAATTTGCCAATTTTTGCTTTTGTTCTACATGCGCGAGAGTGCAGGAAGTCGTGCCAGCACCTCGGTCTCGCTGGTTGTGGCAGGCTGCACACCAGGCGGCAGCTTGCGGAACTTGGAGACGCGCAGAGCGAGCTGCTCCAGCTCGCCGTCCTTCGCGTACTGCGGAGTCAGACTCAGAAGATGCACAGCCGGCTTGGGGACGTTGCGCTTGCCTTCGCCTTTGCTGGGACGACGGCGGCTCGACAGAACTCCCCAGCGCTCCAGAAGAAACAGCGCGTTCTGTAGAGTCTCGCGCGAGCACGACTCGTAGAAGCTGATGAGTTTCTCGTGGTACATGGTCTCTGCAAGCCACTGCAGGCGCTTGAGCAAGTCTTCGGTCGTGACTTCACCGCGCGGACGCAGCGCAAAGAGACTCGTGACTGCGACCCAGTAGCTGTCGATGAAAGGCCACACGAGAGTGCTCAGCAATGACAGCATCGCGCTGTCCACAGCCTCCACGTGTGGGGCTGAGGACGATGACGTTGCCACAGAGACAACCACCTTGCGAGCTTCAAGCTGAGCAAGAGCCTCGAGGAGGTGCGCGCGATCGGCCTCCGCGTCGTCCTTGTGAACGAACTCCATCATGAGCATTTCGTGTAGAAACAGCGCGCCATCGAGCAGTTGGTGGCGATCGACGCCTGCTTCGTTCGAGTTGCTGGCCCCTGACGCCGTGCTGCTGGCTCCGGAGGGCAAGCTGAACGCGTCCAGAGCATGGTACGCACACGCGAGGACTCCCTCACGGTTGAACCAGTGCAGCAACTTGTTGCGGTAGTAGCCAAGGCCGATCATGTTGGGGTATTGCTCGCGCTACAGCACATCAAGACGGGTTAGACAGTAGAACCTACGGTCTAGCAGTCAGTCACTTACGCTGGTAATGGCCGGCTCCACGAGGTCCTTGCGCCGCATTGTCACGAGTTCGTGAAGGAGATCGAGCGCACGATCCACCACGACCGTCGGCGAGCGGCCCTGGGTGCCCACCACCTGCCCACCACGACGGAGGATTTCCAGTCGCAGCCAGTCGGCCTGGCGCACGAGTTCTTGCTTGGAAATGCCTTGGCGATACACCAGCAGGATGGTGGCCACGACGTGAGACATCGCGCACGTCGCGTTCGTGATCAACGCGTCGGTGATGGCGTAGCCCAAGTCTTCGACGATTGCCGCCGTGGGCACGAGCGTCTCGTGCTCTTCCGCGCGCGCGAGCGTCGCAGCCACATGCTGCTTGACGTCCAAAGGCACACCGAACTGCACGGAGATGGAGCCGAACTTCTTGCGCACGACTGGCATGGCCTTCAGCAGAGCGGAGATGGACTGAATCAAAGCAATCACTGAGTACCAAGCAGAGGCTGACGGTGGACAAGAAGCCTGCTCACCTCTCGAATCTTGCCCTCGCCCAGGAGCTCGTTCTGGTGAAGAAGAACCTCCAACGGCTTCTCGTAGTCGATAGTCACCGGCACAATGTAGAGCTGACAGCCACCGAGCAACAACGAGCAAGTTAGCGCCACGTCTTCTGTCAGCAGAGACCCAGAAAGCCACGTACGTTCTCGACTTTCCCCGACAGATAGCAGTCCACGACAGTACTGAGGATGCCGAACTTGGGGTGCAATTGCTTCCCGCTTCGACTGCGGGAGCCTTCGATGAAGAACTCGATCGTGTGGCCGCTGGACACCAGGTACTGCGTGTAGGCCCGGAAGACGGCCGAGTACAGCGGATCATCCGCGAACGACCGGCGGATGAAGTACGCGCCCGATTCACGCAGCAGTTTGGTGAGGCTGCCCATGTGGAGGAAATCGTCTCCGGCCGCCACGTACGGCACTGGGATGTTGTAGGCGAAGAAGACGTAGCTCATGAGCAGGAAGTCCACGTACGAGCGGTGCGTGGGCACAAGCACAACACTTCCCCGTCGGTCGGCCAGGAGATCGCGAATACGCGTGAGTCCCGTCTCGTCCACGTGGATCTGGTCATACATCTTCCGGCATACTTTACGAAGTAGCCAGCCGAACTTGCGTACAGCTTTGTAGTCCACCTGGGCTGCCATCGTGCTGAGAAAGGATGCTGCTTGGCGCTCCACGTCGTCCAGATCCATTCCTTGAGTGGCAGCGCGCTCTTCAATTGCCGCACGGACGACTTCGGACTCCAGAACGCTGTTGCGAAGGCCTCCGACGGACTCGACGTGCGGTCTAGGAACGTGCGAGGCTTCGTGATTCATGCCTTCCTTCCACCCCGTGAGTCCCATCACACGCCCCAACAAGCCCGACTTGGTGTACCCGGGCTTTCGACTGGATGTGTACGCCCAGGCGACATCGGAGAGCAGACTAGGGAACGAAATGGCGTGGTGATCCGGGTCCCAGTCGAGGATACGCCCCGTACTTAGAGCCAGCTCGGTCTGGTTGACGCCCTCGATGTCTACGTCGATGACCTCCTCGTGCAGCATATACTTCTTGAGTCCGACGCAGTAGTTGACCACGTAGCGTTCCCACGCGATCTCGTGCGAGTCGATCCAGAAGTCCGGCGTCGCCCACGGCTTCAACGTCTCCTCTGCAGCGTCGGCCTCGAAGATCCACTGGTTTTCAGTGAACGGCTTGAAGAGTTCCACGAGCGTTCGTGCGCGCCATGTCAATTGCCACAACTTGGCCGCGTTCTTGATGTGCCCTGGATGGCCGCTCTTGTTGGCCACGGTGGAGTACACGGACGACGGCAGCGCATACGTTAGGAACCACTGGATCTGGAAGCTCTGGGGCGTCGGGATCATCGAGAACTTGGCCGGGAAGAGGCCACGAGCTGGCGGGTTCTTGCGGAAGTATTCCGGCACTAACACGCACGGAATACGCCAGCGTAGCGGGTTTTGTCGCGGGTCGGACGTGCCGCAATGCACCACCATGGGCTGATTCAGCGCCACCCCGTTGGCCAGCGGACACGGCAGCTTCTGGGGTACACGAGAGCTTTCATGCTCATGAACCTTGGCGCAGATAGACAGCAAGATGCTGTTTACCGCCAGGTCCACGGGAACAATGTCTGCCACGTTTCTCGGATCTCCCGGCAGCATGGTCAGCACGCCCATGCCTGCAGCCAGGAAGATGGCTCCAGCCGCGGCGATCTGGTCGGTCCAGCCGGGCATGGGCTCCTTCCAGCTCGCGCCGATGATGGTCGGCCGGTAAATGACGAGCGGGAAGCTGGGCGCGATCTCTCGCACCAGCAAATGCTCCGTCATGGACTTGGTGAGCGTGTACGTGTTGGGGTACGTGCCCATGAGGTTGACTCGGAGGCGCTCCAGTTCAGTAGGCGACGCCGAGGTCACCGCTTTCAGCGCGTCGTGCGCGTCGAAGTCCAGCGGATAGAGCTGCTCGGAGATGCGCGCGTCGCGCCGGTTGCTGTTCACGTAGGCCGTGGACACGTGCAGATGGCAGCGGTTGGTCGGACAGCTCTGCACGAACCTGGCCACGTGCAGCGCGCCCAGACAGTTCATCTCCACGGCCACTTCGAGCGGCTCGTTGAACTGCACGGTGGCGGCCGAGTGGATGGAGAGCTGCACGCAGGCGCGCAGCAGCCGCGCATCCTCGGCGCTGAGCCCCAAGTCGGGCATCGTGATGTCTCCAGCCACAGCCTGCAGTTTGGCCTGTGCGAAGGCCTCGAAGTCCTGGGGTCGCTCGGAGCGCAGCCGGTCGAAGACGCGGCTCTCGATGATCTCTTTCTGCAGACGCTCGGCCGGCGCCACGCCCTTGCGGGGACGGATGAGCACGAAGACCTGCGATGCAATTACATTGGCAATGACAGGTTTAGTGGCTAATGGAGGTGGCATTGCAAGGTGGAGGAAGTGAGACCTTGGCGATGTCGGGAGTGCACCGGAGGAGCTTCTCGATGACGGTCTGAGGAACAGCAACGAGGTGAGCGCAGCGTGGAGGGGATACGCAGACACAGAGAGAGATGTACCTTGGCTAGGAAGCCCGTGCCGCCCGTGATGAAGAGGCTCTGGCCCGCGTACACCTGCTCCATAGTCACGAGCGACGCTTGAACCGAATGTGCGCGCACGAGATGAACACATATTGACGTCTCACAGGAAATCGATTGCAAAAGGTTCGTTCCACCCAAAACAACATTTCCGAGTATTTAGGATTGAAGGATATGAATTATAGTCAGGTTTTTCAGCAAGATCGATGTGGCGTTTTTCAGCTGGCGTTCAGCTCGTCTGCTGCACGTACCGGCACAGCGGAGGCGAATGCTAAGCCACCACCTCCAGTCGCTGAGCAGTCGATAGGTCCACGCGAGGCATTTAGCTCTGCCCTTGCTGCAATGGGATGAGGGTATTTAGTTTTGGTGACCACGGCGAGGCCGGTATCCTGTCTTGCCGGCACTGAAGCAACATAGGACCTCGCAGCTTCACCTCGAGATCCCGTGGTCTCAATTAGACCACGATGGCATCGCGTCCTCAACACCCGCCGCACCTGGAAGACTCGATTCTTATGCCCCACCCCTTCAAGCGCAGCTTGGAAGTTACCATGAACTTCAGCCCCAGGGTATGCTGTCGAAGCTTCTTCACGTCCTTTTCAATGCCTTGTAAGACGGCCGTCTATTTCCTGTGCGTGCATGCCATCAGCGGGTGCAGCGTAGATAGCGAATATGGGCCGTGTTCCACGGCGTTTGTCGTGCCAGAGCTCGCACTTTTCCTTCTCCTTTGCCACCGACAACCTCCACTTCAACATGGTGCGCCTTGGCAGCTTCACGATCGCCATCGCCTCTTTCATCGCTGGCATCTCGAACGCGCCTGCCGAGGCTGTATTCCAGCTCGGAAGTAGCGACCGAGTCATGTGGGACAGCAACTGCGACTTCTCCGGCAATGACTATCGCTCGCAGCCCGGCATCTCGGAGATCTGCGGGGATGTCTGTGCGACCGACCCGACCTGCACGCACTGGACCTGGAGCGTGTACAATGGCGGCACCTGCTGGTTCAAAAAGGGCACGCGGTCCCCCCAGTCCTCGAACTGGGGAGCGATCTGCGGGTACGTGGTGAATCGCAGCACAGCGACACCGAGTACTAGCGGCCTCACAGTCACCGATATGTCGGACATGTTGGGTAGCATCAACGCATTCCGGGCACAGAACGGGCTCGGCGCACTCACCATCGACTACAAGCTGGTGAAAGCAGCGTTGGCGCACTCGCAAGACCAGGCGAGCCGCTGCCTAATGACGCACACAGGGGCGACAATAGCCAACTTCGGTGATCGGATCAAGGCGCAGGGTTACAGCTACTCCACGGCTGCAGAGAATGTGGCGGCTGGGCAAACTACAGTGGCGGATGTGATGACTTCGTGGTGGAACTCGCCCGGCCACCGCGCCAATATCCTCAACAAGGACGTTGTCAACGTTGGCTTCGCTGTTGCCTCGAACGGAGGTTGCAGCAACTACAAAACGTACTGGACTCAGGACTTCGGCCGTCCGATGTATTAGAAGACTGCTACTATCAAAATTAAATAATACAACTGCTGCGTAAAGTTCAAGCAACATGAATATTTTACTGCCCGCGCATTAGCTGCGGATAAGCATCAGGATCCACAGCTGATGTCTCTCCGGGTAGGAAGGAAGGCGCTCAGCTGCTAGTGCTTCTGGTTCACTGGTGTATGCCTGCAACCTCAGACAGAGCAAGCTCGTCGCAGAGAGACTCACTTCACATTTTTCTTGCTCCAATCCACACATACCAGCCTTCATGCCTCAACTCACTCGTTTCGCTCTCGTGGCTGCCTCTGCTATCCTCTACAGCTCATTTGCACGTGCCATCAGTGGCTTGCAGCTCGGCAGCAATGGTCGTGTCATGTGGGAAGACAACTGCGACTTCGCTGGAAACGACTACCGCTCGGTGGCTGGCATTCCAGCTATCTGCGGCGACGTGTGCGCCGTCGATTCGACCTGCACCCACTGGACTTGGTCGAACTACAAAGGCGGAACTTGCTGGCTCAAGAAGGGCACGCGATCCGCCAAGGCAGCCAAGTGGAGCACCAACTGCGGCTATGTCACCTCTCGCAACGGGCAAGCCCAGACCCAAGCACGAGCCCAAGTTCAAACGAAGGGGCAAGCCCAATTCTCTTTGAACAGCGGTCTCTCCCTCGCTGAGATGAGTGAGATGCTATCCCGCATCAACGCTTACCGCGCGCAGCAGGGGCTCTCTGTGCTCTCCATCGACAACCGTTTAATGGCCGCGGCCGCTGTTCACTCGCAGGACCAAGCGAGCCACTGTGCCATGACGCACACGGGCTCAAACGGATCGAAGTTCAGTGACCGCATCAAGGCGAGGGGTTTTGACTTCGCGATGGCAGCGGAAAACGTGGCTGCCGGACAGTCAAGTGTGGGGGACGTGATGGTATCCTGGTGGAACTCACCAGGCCACCGCGCCAATATTCTGGGCAAGGACGCCGCGAAGGTTGGGTTCGCTAAGGCTGTCAACCAAAACTGCCACAGCTTTGAGACGTATTGGACCCAGGACTTCGGCCGTCAGGTATGAATCGACTAACTAATGCTCAGGGTTGAAAAGCGTGTGGAACGTGTGCATAAAAATACTTTCCAGCTAGAAATGAAATATTCATTTTCCACAACCTTTGGGGTGAAACACGCCGCTGACATAGTGTCGCCATAATCTTCAGCACCTTCGCGATTTTTCTCTTGTTCATGCTGTCATACAGCTGAAGTTGCTTCTTCGTCTTGTCGATGACCAGGCACACCCAGTGGCTGGTGTCAAAATTGACCGGAATGAAGACGCTGTCGTTTGTAGCGTCGTTGACGCACGAACGAATTTGAGCCAGCGTTGCTCCCGGCAGGATGTCGACTACTTCAGCTTCACTGTCGGCAGCTGCGCTGGATGTTGTCGGCAGGAACACGGTGGCGTTGTTGCAGTGTTCGTGGCGTAGGTACCCTGTAAACGCACGGATAGAGTCATCACTGCGCCATTTTCCCGGTCTAAATCGATATAGCTCCACCATAGTGAAGTCAAAATCCATGTCCGCCGCCTTGTCGTACGGCCAAGTCATCCGGATCTTCTCGGCGATATCAACGACGGCTGTGTGGTTAAACACTACCTGTTTCACGTCTAAAAATAGCCAAGTTATGCATTTTCCACCCTCCGAACAGACCCTGCGCATGTTCCACAGCCATTTCATCGCCTCCGACTGCTCTCGACTAAACTTGCCAATCTTTTCGATCACTACCACTGGAACGTCATCGGTCTGTGTAACGGGCCACCTCAAAGAGTGTGTGCCATTACAGAGGGATTGACGAGGCGTCAATCCCATTGGACAAAAAGGTCC
>KV735225.1:1584-21157 GCA_000500225.2 Phytophthora pinifolia | reverse complement strand
TATTCCACAATGTGACTCTCAAAACCCGGATCAAAATAAATAGTCCCCGCACTTCCACCCGATTGGCTGCCACCCTCATTCCCCAACCATGGACTTCCAGAACCGCGTGGGGTCCAAGCCTGGCTCGGGCGGCGTGGCGTCCGAGTCGCAGGGCAATGTGGACCGACGCGAGCGGCTGCGCAAGCTGGCGCTGGAGACGGTGGACCTGGCCAAGGACCCGTACTTCATGAAGAATCACCTGGGCTCGTACGAGTGCAAGCTCTGCCTCACGCTGCACGACAACGAAGGCAACTACTTGGCGCACACGCAGGGCAAGCGTCACCAGACAAATCTAGCCCGTCGCGCAGCCAAAGAGGCAGCCGATGCACAGCATTCCAGTGCCGCTGCCAATTTGCAGGCTGCTAGGGCTGCAGCAGCCGCGGCGGCCTCACGTCCAAGGGCTCTGAAGATCGGACTTCCTGGCTATAAAGTGACCAAGCAGCGCGACCCGGACACGGGCGCCAGAATCCTGCTGTTCCAGGTGGCGTATCCGGAGATCGCCGACCAATTACAGCCCCGTCACAGATTCATGAGTGCTTTCGAGCAGAAGGTGGAGGCGCCAGACAAACGCTGGCAGTATCTGCTGTTCGCATGCGAGCCGTACGAGACGGTGGCCTTCAAGATCCCCAACGACGAGGTGGACAAGAGCGAGGGCAAGTTCTTCAGCAACTGGAACAAGGACGGCAAGACGTTCACGCTGCAGCTCACGTTCGCCATGGACTCGACCCATAAGAAGAAGCCGGCGCCGCCCCCGCCGCGTCCGCAGCTGCGGTATCTCTAGGAAGAGAAAGGAATTACACCTCGAGACGATAATATGCATGCTTTGCTGCTGCTTTTTGAGCAGACTGGCAATTATTTTGATGCAAATACGAAGTTTTGGGTATTCAATCGCAGTTTTGGGGGATGGATTATATGCATGCAAGTCGTTGCGCTTTTTCGATGAATGCTTCAGTGCTCGCTCGTGGGTCAAGTTACATGGCCGGGAACTCGAGCAGGAACTCCTTGCTGATCTCCGCAAGCTCGTCCACGACCTCGAACAGTCCCGTGTAGAAGCCCGTCTCGTGGAAGCGCACGCCGTACTCGCTGCAGAGCGACTTGACCAGCGGATTGACCTTCTGCAGGTTATGGCGCGGCATCATGGGGAACAAGTGGTGCTCGATCTGGTAGTTGAGGCCGCCGCAGAACCAGTCCATGAACAGGCCCGGCGTGATGTTGCGTGTGGTGGTGACCTGCAGCTGCCAGAAGTCGGGCTTGTCCTCGCGCTCGTACACCGACATGCCGTTGTGGCCGACGCTGAAGACGACGGCCAGGAAGGCGCCGCACGACATCTGCGAGATCATGAAGAACGTGAGGCCCTGGAGGACCGACATGCCCGTCACCACGGGCAGCAGCACGTTCCAGGCGTAGTGCACGAGGAGGCCGAACTTCTCGCCGTTGGGAAGTTCCACGGGGTCGTACTGGCCGAACGCGAAGCCCTTGAAGACGTAGTAGTAGCTCTGCAGCAGCCAGCTGAAGCGCGCGAAGAGCAGCAGCGGGAAGTAGATGACGGCCTGGTGGCTGATGAAGAACGGGCCCCAGCTCGACTCGTAGGCCTTGGAGGCCATGTGCTTGGACCAGGCCAGCAGCGGCATCGTGTCGATGTCCGGGTCGCCCAGGTACTTGGTCTTGGCGTCGCCGATGAGGTTGGGCACGGCATGGTGGAAGTTGTGCTTGTTCTTCCACCACTGCACGCTGAAGCCCATCCACATGTCGCCGATAATGACGCCCATGGCGTTGCCGACCATGTGGTTCTGCCACACTTGGTGGTGCAGCACGTCGTGCGCGAGCCAGCCCGACTGCTGCCAGAAGAGGCCCATGATGCAGGCCGCGAGCATGTACATCGTCCAGCTGTCGAAGTGATAGCAGATCGCCACGCTGGCCATCCAGATGCCGAAGGTGCTGAGGATCTTCCACGCGTAGAAGATCATACTGGCGTCGTAGAGACCCATGCCCTTGACCTTGATGCGCAGACGGCGGTAGGCGCTGATGAACTCGTCCGTCTTGGCCTTCTTGACCTTCTGCTCGTCTGTGAGGCCCTCGGCGTTCGGCGCCGTGCTCTCGTCCACGTCGCCGATGTAGAACTGCTCCAGCAGCTTCCACGAGCTCGTCGGATGGCACACCGTGAAGATGTCGGTGGCGTCCTCGCCCGCCTGGGACAGCATGACCATGCCGCCCGGATGGCCGTCCCACTTGCTCACGTCGTAGACCTTGTGGTGGATGACGACCCACGCGGTGGCGTACGTCGAGTGCTGCTGCACCTCCTGCCACGAGATCTTACGCTTGCTGGGCTTGGGGCCGTCCACCATACTGAGACGAAAAGGACGAAAACGTGCGCGACTGAGCTGGAAAGTCGGGGACTGAAACTGAAGCAGCGACTGTACCAGTTATTATACCAGTGGTGGTGGCATGACCTTCGGGATCCAAAAGGCGGCAAAGACGGGGTGGTGATGTGGTGTACACCGTCCCACCAGCCAATCCGGTCTTTTTACAGGGCGTTTCAGCCAATCGCTGCGCCGTGACGTCATCTTTGTTCGAGAGTGATGCCAGACGCACAAAAAGGCAAGATGGAGATTGAATCTTTACAGCGGAAGGTGGTGGCCGACGGGCAGTTCAGGACAGACCGGCAGAATCCGCTGGTCTGCAACGATGGGCATCTGGGACTTGCAGTGCCACGTCCGGCGACCGCAGATGCAGACGTTGGAATAAGCGGGCAACACGACCGCATTCTGGACCGCGGAGCCCAATGCGGACGCCTGCGTGTAGTGTTGCGATTGTCTATTTGTTGTTTTGGGGTTAGCTGTGGGCTCAGCGGGGGCTGCACACATAGATACACTGACCCACAGACGTCGCTGCTGCTGGCTCACGGCTGCGACGACGCGGGAGGCTGGAATTGTCCTGGCGCGGGGGAAGTCGAGGCCATGCTGGGCGGCGCGGCCAGCGACGCCGGCATCGGGAGCGGCGTCTCGGCGCCGATGAGCATGTCGGTCGAGCTGAGCATGCCGCCGTCGGCAGTGAGCGCCGACAGCACCGCGCTGCTGCTGCTGGAGGGCGACGACGTGGGCGTTCCGAGCGCGCTCGTGTTGTTGATCGCGTTCGTGTTGCTCAGCAGCCTTGCGATCATCGCCACCTTCTGCGACTCGGAGCAGTCCGTGCGGTTCAGGATCGACTGGATCTTGTTCTTGATCTCGGGCATGCGGTCCAGCACGTGCAGCAGCGTCGACGTGGTCACGGGCATGGGCGCGTTGCCGGCGGTGAGATCCATCGCCGCGCTGCTGCCCAGTCCGTTCGCCATGATGCCACCCCACGCCGCTGCCCCTGCCTGCTGTGGCGAGGCCACGGCACCTGAAACAGCGGGTGCTATCGACAACGGGGGCATGACACCCACGGCGCTCATCTCGCTCGTAAGGCTCGCGGCGTGAGAGCGTCGCGGCATTGAAGCGCTCACCGAGGCACCGAAGTTCGAGCCCGCGCCCAGCATCACGTCTCCACTGGCTGACAGCGGGGAGCCGTCGCGCCCAACCGAGGCCACCGCAGCCGCTGCTTGGACGGCCACCACTGCAGCCTCTTTGCTGCGCTTGATCACTTGGTCGGGGCCCAGCACAGCAGCCGGCAGAAGCGAGATCATATCCGTGTGCGACTTGTGCGGCGGCGGCACCGCCACAGGCATCGCCTTCGCAGTCGCAGCCGGGGAGACCGTCGCTTTGCGCTCCGCTTTCACACTCGGTGTCGTGGTTGGTGCCAGTCCTGAGGCTGGCGTCGCTGTGGAAGTCGATACTGGCGGGGGGAATGACGCTGCAGTGAGCGACGCCTTCGTCCCCAGCTCCGTCTGGCTCGACGCACCTGCTGCTCCTGCACTCGACGCCGGTGGCGTCGCGCCCGCTCCGACTGGAATGGGGATCGGTGGCGGCGACGTCTTGCGCTTCATGCACTGAATAATCGCGTCGAACGAAGTCTTGATCGACTTCAAATCGTCCAGTCCGCCTGCACCAGTGCCGGCCTTCTTCCTGTGCGTCTCCGCCAAGCTCGACGAGCCCACGATGGAGGGCGGCGGCAAACCAGGCAGAGAGTTTCGCTGCGGGAACTTGACGAGCAGCTCGCCGTGCGGGAGGCCGATGCGAGCATCCAGCACCGTCGGGGTCAGCTGCGCGGCTGCACGCTGCGCTTTGAGCGAGTTCCCCGGCCTGCCATCTTTCGACGAAGCAGCACCTGATGCAGTGGCGGCTGTCGCGAGGCCACCGGAGAGAATCTTGCCGTAGCGATCGTAGCATTGTCGTGGTGAGCGCTTCTTGCAGACAAAGCGAGAGACCGCAGTAGCCGAGTTAAACACCTGCGCCACGAGCGTCCAGTTGGCTCCGTAGAGATCGAACAGCTTCTTGAGGACCATGTCGTCCTGCGCGCTCCAGGCATCGCGCCCAGAATCCGACGCAGACATGCTGCTTTTGCGAGCTCGGCCCGCTCCGGCCTTGGCCTTCTTGGAGCTCTTTTGCGAGCCTGCCTTGGAGTGGCCAGGCTCTCCATGAGCTCCTGCACTGCCACTCACGCCTGATCCTGTCGCCGTGCCAGCTCCGCTGGACGCTGTGCCAGACGACGACGCGGTCGAACAAGCCCCAGCACCGGCACCAACGCCAAGGATGTCGCCAAGAAGCGCGGGGTCGTCCCATTCCGCCGAATCAAGTGCATCCAGGTTCGTATCCCCCCAAAAGTCATCATCCGCGAACTCCGAGACGTCAGGGACAGGAATCCCCTCCAGATCCACGCGCTGTTCCTTCAGAGGACCAGACTTGAGACCTCCCAGCTGCGATTCGAGCTTGCGCTTGACGCCAGACCCAGAGCCTGCAGTCATCGAGCTGCCAGGCATTCCAGACGCACCAGCTCTTGCTGCCGCCATCGCGTTGGCGCGCTGCTTCTTGCTCGCTTTCGTGAGCTTGGACGCATCTCCGTGCTGACCGACAGCATGCTCCAGCTTTGCTTTCCCGGGTGGAGGCACTTGAGGAGGAGCCGACACACGATAAGCCACCCGAAACGTCATCTGGTTGCTGGACGCCGCCCCCGCGTCCGAGGACAACCGTGCGACTGCATGGGAGTTGGCCAATTCAGACGGCGGCTGCGGTGGCTTGTACACGTCAAAGTGGGTCTCCATGCCGTCCATGCGCATCTGCATCAACAGCTTCTCGAGCGCATCTTCGTCTCCAACGCTGTCGAGGTCGTAGAAAAGCTGGGAAGCTGCATCGCCGCCCTGCCACTGGCGATTCGCCTCCATGGCCGCCAGTCTCTCGAAAGATTGATTGTCTGCGTGCAACAACGCGTTGGTTTCGTTCCAACAAGCACCGCCTTCGTCTTCCACGCTCTCGACGCCTCTCGCCACTGTCTTCCTGTCCCCTTCTTGCTGCTGCTTCTTGTCCGTGACGCCATGCACGTAGTTCACCGCGTACCATTCCACGGGCGTGAGTTCGTCCGTATTCGCCAGCAAAAGATGCTCCTCCGCATCGATATCGACGTTGTGCACCACCAGTGGCCTCGCCAGCTCATCCGAGTCTCCGCAGTATTTCTCGTCCTTCTCCACCTGCTGGGCAACACTTGCGAGCTTCGCCAGCGTCCCGGAACCTGTCAATCCGTTTCCACCGCTGCTGGTAGCGGTCGAAGACCACCAGCTGGGCTTTTCCATCGCCACACTTAACGCCATATCGGACGGCACTGCAAGCAACTCCTGCGGAGTCATCTCACCGAACACTTTCTCCGTAAGTGAAGCGCCAACGCGTAACAACGAAGCTTCGACCGTATTCTCGCAGTGCAATCGATAGACCGGAAGAGTATCGGCGCCGCCCACTGCCATCTTCGCCCAACTGGCGCGAAGCTTCGCGTCACACGTGGCATTCCAGTCACTGTCCACGACGACAATGACTTCGCCGCCGAAGACCGACACCGCCCGCCTTCCGGAGGACATGGACAACCTCGTCGAGACGAGCGCCACGCGTACCACCGGACGAGCAGCGAAGTGGGACAGTGCCCGGCGTTGCATCGCGACCGAGCCCGTCACGCGCACATAATTTATATCCAGCAGAGACAGCAGCAGTTCCAGGATGGGAAACATGGCGCTGAACTGGCAATACACCACCACCTTCTTCCCTTCCTCAAGAGCCAATCGACGCAATAACGGCACCAACGCCTCCAGCTTCGCGGAGCTGCTGGTCAGCAGCCTCAAATCCGCGTGCCCCAACTTGTCCAGGTCGTTCACAAGGTCAACGCAGTTGCAAATCTCGCGTAGACGTAGTAGAAGCTGCAACCACACGCCAAGACGCTCTTCGCGGCCACCAGCAGTGTCGAGTGTAGCAGCGAACCCACTGAGCGCATTCCGGTACTGTGTTATTTGCGACACAGTCGGCTGGCAGCTCAAACTGATCTCTTCAATCTTGCCTAGTTGCGGCTCCACTTCGCTGCGTACACGCCGCAAGCTGAGGCAGGACAAGGCAAGCAACAGTGCGTTCATGTACTGCGGCGTGTCTTCTAGCTGGGAAGACGCTTTCCACAAAGACGCACGAACGCTCGACGACTTGCCGTACAGCTGCATCACCTCCGCCACCGACGATCTCTCCACTTGCAGCTGGTGGCCTGGCCAAGCCGACACTCGGTGTTGCTTCTCTTCAGGTGCGTCGCTATCCTCACAAGCGCAAGCTTCTCGCACCAGAAATTCAGCGTACTGCAGTCGCAACGCAGTGTTTTTCCAGTTTTCAATCGACTGTCCGTTGCACAACACCCGGCGCTGTCGCTGTCGAAGCTGCTGCAAGGCGTCTAGACACGCTGGATCGTCGAAATACTCGTCGTGTTCGTTTTCCACCACGACCATTTGCCAATTAGAGAACGCGACGAAGGCCTCGCGGTCCTCAACGAAGGCGTTGACGGGGCAAAGCACACAGTACAAAGGCTGGGCACGTTCGTCGTCGTCCAATTCTTCGTCATCGTCGTCAGTCGGCGGGGCAACGAGGAAATCATCTTCGCTCTTGTGCGCAGGAGCTCGAGGTTTCATCGTCCACTCGCGCTGCAGCAGTTTTCTATAGCATGACGTGTTTCCAGCGCCGTCATAAAGCTGAACACGCCGATCTGGATGCCATATCCGTAGATAATACCGCCACTTGTGAAGCTCCTCCTCAGACACCACGATCAAATGGGGACCGACATACTGAACTGCACTTGCATCCTCCAGAGAAGACGCCTTTGGTGAACTGCCTTCCAGAGACTGGCGCTGCAGCTGCTTCCGAGACGCCACAATCTCGATCAAGCGGAGGAAGGCAACAACTGTTGCCGCCTTGCCCATGCCTAGCTGGTCATTGAGAAACATGTTCAGCCCACTCGAGTACAGGTCCAGCATCCATCGCAACGCCAAGAGCTGAAAGGCAGCCAGAATGATGGTAGGCCCCCCCTTCGTCTGTAGCGCAGTACACCGCGCTTGCAAATCCCGGAAAGCCGCCTCCCGAAGCGACCAGACTGCAGACGTGTCAGCATCTGCGGCTTCCGTCGACGAAGAGCTCATCGCGCTGCGTGCTCGCTTGCCGGCACCCACGATGTAAGTCATTTGAGTTTTGGCGGCTGCTACCACCACGTCATCCTTGACCCCAACCTTCCCATCAGTTCTTGCATCAGCCCCGTTACTGGCAGCGACATCGATCGTATGATACTTCAACGTGACGGCACCGTCATCAGCCGCAGACATCTTGACGTCTTCGTTTTTGCTTCGCTTGCCATCATCATCTGCAGAGACTGTGTGATCCCCCGACATCGGGTCGTCCACGACGCCGTCGCCTGATGGGTCGGTGCCTGCGGCCTCAAACCGCACTCTTGACCTCGCAGCAATGCGCTCCATCGTCCGCCAAAAGGCCGAGACCTGCAGAGCCACCCCACGAGCCATTTGACGATTTTCTTGCTCATAACGCACACTTTCCGCATTCCGGGCGACAATCACATCGGCTGCCAAGCGATGCTGCGCCACTCGCTTCCAATTGCGCTCCTGGGCGAAATCTGTCGCCATCCACTTCATCTCTTCGAGCAAGAAGTCCCACTGAGACTTGCCGCGTGCTGGCGTCGGCAACCGCGGTAGCTGCCTCTTCCGTGTCACTGCAAGGGTTCGCTTCTTCACCTCACGACGAAGACGAACAGATTCGCGTAGCCTTCGCTCGAACTCTCCATTTCCTGCGTCTATTGAGGTAGAAGAGCTTCGGGGTGTCGACACGGATCGTTTAATGCCCGCCACTCCATTCCTGGCGGCATGGCTGGCCGCTCCAGACGCCGAAGAGGACTCGAGAACTGGTAGCTGCTGCAGTCGAAGCGCTTGGCGGTCCGAGGCCTCTTCCTCTCTCCGCTTCTGCATTAAATACTTGTTTGGAGGCACGGATGTCCTTACCACACGGTACGGAGTCCCCAGCGGCAAAACTTCCTGCTCTTTTGCAGTCTCCACAACTTCCATCGGCTCCCCAGCCTCTGTGTCTGCCTTGCAGTCGACATTTTCCTCCTGCTCGCTCGTCACGCGCTCGGATAGTTTCGTCTTTTTGGCAGGCACAACATCGTTCTCAGCCTCCACGGGACTCGCCACCTCCGCCTCAGCTAATCGCCGCTTCTTCAGGAGGATCTCATCTTCGGCTGAGGTATCTTTCGGCGCTGTCTTGTCCTGATCCTCTGCGGCTGCAGAGCTTTCCGTCTCTGTTTCCACAGGAGACTCCACCACCGACACTGCAGCCTCTGTATCCTCTTCTGGCTTAGGCTTTTCCGGTTTCACAGAAGTCACAGCTTCAGTCTCCTGCGGCTGTGGCTGCTCCGAGCGTGCCGTCTCCTGCTCTGCTACACTATTATCCCCGCCCTCCTTTCCTTCCTCCTTTTGTTGCTCTTTGCTGGCCGCTAGAACCGCCTGCCGCTCGTCTTCCAGCTGCCTACAGCCATTTCAAACATAACGAAAAGCGTTAGAAACCCAGCAGGCTTGAGATTCCACACCAACCATAACGGTAAAGCACATACCGCAAGAGCGATTCTTTATATTCTACAAGTTTGTCGCGGATGGCGCGAAGGACGGCGGCGCTGCTGGTGCTGCCGTCGCTGTCCGACGCCATCGCGGGATTTAACTGTTAAATAACACATAACCGTTTCAATAACAATTTATCAGCGACCATCACTCTGACCCCAAGGCAGCCAGCCAGCCAAGCCCCCTACGTGTTGCGTGCTTCCCCCCACGCTAAGCGGCGCTACTGCATCTGGAGGCGCAGCCACAGACACACGTCAGCTCGGCTCGTGAGTACCGTCACCGCCCCCAATAAAAGCCCCTCCACGTGTCTCGGAGGTCGAGGCGGGAAATGGGCGCGGAATGGCCCAAACGGGCCGATTCGTGTGCGCCCGGGCACTCTCCCGATAGAGCAGACGCCGCTCTTTCCAACGAGACACTTTCCCCCTCGATCCGAGCACGGGAACCGGTCCGCATCGCGCACCAAAGCTTAGCGAGACCCACAGAGCGATTCAGAGTGCGGGCGGCACGCGCTTCGAGGGAGCAGACGCAGGCAGACGATATGGGGCGGGCAGGCAGACAGAAGAACTTACCGGTCGGTGGCGTAGTGGCAGCCCCGGGCGGCCTTTGCGCGATCTCAGACCACTCACGCGGCACTTTCACGTTCTCTTGGAGCCGTCCGCCTCGTCGCGAATTCCTCCCCCATGTTATGCTTTATCAGAGGGTCATCGTCGCGTTGAGAAGTATTTCAGCCAATAGAAGGAGGGAAGAATCCCACTTTTAGCGAATAGAGAGCGGTTTCAAATCCGCGGGAGATAATCTTTCAATGTGTAATATGCACTATCATGGGGAGGATTCCAAATGCAGTTCCGTCATTGATGTACAAAGTACGAATGGCTACACTTGTGATGCCAGTCCACTTCAACCTGCGCACTTTGAAAGCTCATGTACTTCGAGTTTACGAGAATGTCTTATGCAGGCACCAGATATCTACACGTCGCCGCTATCACAGCGTGGCTCTTGCCTGCCTTCATCCAGCTGGTTAGTCGAGCGAGTACGGCCCCACTGCTGCTACCATCGTCGCCGCCAGCCTAGTCGAAGTAGGACTGCAGCGTGCCGGTGCGGCGGATGTCGCACGTGGCGCAGTGGAACGAGCCGCCGAAGGGCATGAAGTTACGGAAGGGCACGGGGATGACCTCGAAGCCCCAGTCCTTGAAGCACTGCTGCGCCTTTTTCTCGTGCGCCTCCACGATGACGGTGCCCGGGCGCAGCACCAGCACGTTGCACGTCGCGGTCCACGGACTCGTGAAGAAGAGCGGGTGGTCCTTGGACAGCTCCGGCTCGGGCGCCACGAACACCTCCCAGCCCTTGAACATCTCCGGTAGGCAGTACTGGTAGTCCTTGTTCTTATACGAGTACGTCTTGACCGGTCGGCCCGTGATGCACGGGCGGTACGGGTTAGCCAGCAGCTTGCCGGGCATCAGCGGCACGAACGTGCCGTCGATGTGCATGGCGTTGCGGTCCTGGAAGTCCAGCACGTGCACCTTGTAGTCGTCTCCGAGGTGGCGACGCACCCACTCGATGCCGAACTGGTTGGTGACTTGGCTCTGCTGCGTGAAGATGTCGCGGCCCATGCGGGTGAACTCGGCGGCGTCGAACGTGGGCTCGAACTCGGTCACGACGGAGTTGAACACGCCGCTCTCGGCCTTCCAGTCCTCGTTGTACAGCTCGTCGCTCATCTGCGGCTTGGGCGCGGCCGTCCACTTGCCTCCCTTTTGGAAGTACTCCTTGATGAGCTTGCGGTACGGGCGAAACTCAAAGTAGCGCGAGCGCCAGGCCATGGGGGCCTCCACGATCTCGTTGCCGAATACGATGAGCACGTCGCGCGGCATGGCCGCGTACAGCTGCGAGCGGCTGGTGAAGTCTGGCGTCTCCACGGGCTGGTTGAACTCGTTCTTGCCCACCTCGGGTCGGCGCACGATCACGCCCTCGCCCTCAAGCACCTCGGCCAGGTAGTCGAGCTCCTTGGCCGCGCCGTCCATGAGCTCCTTGGGGAAGGGCTGGCCGGCCTTGGTCTTGTACATATCCCAGTGCTTGTCGGGCCACACAGCCTTGCCGGATACGTGCCACTCGGGGATTGTGGCGCCCTCCACGCGACCCACGATTACCTCCTCCAGCGGGTCCCATTCATTGTGCGAGTTGATAATGGGCGTGCCCGTGGCCGTTGCAGCTGCGCCGAAGGTCCTGGAGGTTGAAGCCTTGAGCAGCTGGCTGCGCGCGGCTCGGGAGGAGCGGAGTAGCACCGACATCGTGTAAGCGAGTAGGAGAAGGAGGCTTGGGGCGGATCTGGCGAGTTGCGCAATGGCAGCAAAGGCTGGCAAGGTAGCAAGGTGTCACTGAGCTGGCAGGACCGTGGCCTTTCATAGGGAAAGATACGCGTCAAAAAAAATAGGGAAAGATACGCATCCAAAAAAGATACTTTAGCGCAAATTGCGAATGGAAAATGTGTTTTCACTGTTAGTCAGCGCCAGTCTTGCTCCTTGCAGCGCGCAAATCCACGAATTTCGACGGATACTTCAGTATTGAGTAGCACTACTAAAACTAAACTGAACCTAAAGGTAGCAATTTATTTAGTATTTGGACATCGTCGATAGAAGTAGTACCGCATTTAGTGCAACCATCACACTACTATCGCCAGTAAGAAAGATCGAAGCATATAATGGCAAAATCCTTTTCCTGAGAATATTTGCTTGGTACTGGTACAAGTTATGCTACCACCAGTAGTAGTAGTAGATATTTTGGTAGCTGCTACCGATAGGTTGAAAATGACCCCATTTTTCAAGCTGTGCTTGCTATTCCAGTGCTACGCAATGCACATACCTTGAAGTCCGGTGTCTGGGTGGTAACCGAAGTTTGCCGGTAAGCTACCGATATACCGGAATCAGTCGGAAAACAACAACTGCCTGCTGTTTTTTGAAGTCCATTTGGCGAAGAAGACGAGCAGACTGCGCCGCACCAGCTTCCTCGCCGCATACCTCGCCTCCAGCCACACCCGAGAGACGACCACCTGCATCTCCACCCTCTCGTGCACGTGTAAGCGTTCGTGTCCTTTCGAAATCCATTTAAAAAGAGATGCAAACCCCACGTTTTCTCTATTTTCGCGCTAACTGCAGAACTCGCCATCAAAGGCTGTCCACCATGGCGGACGACCTGCTGCAGATGTTCCAGAGCATCACTACCCACGACCACGACGAGCTTGTGGATCAGTTCGCGCATCTACTGCAGCTGGACGTGCACACGGCCACCTTCTTCCTCGAGTCGAGCAACTGGAACGTGGAGACGGCGGTCAATAACTATCTGGTTACGATGGAGGCCACAGGCGGTCCGACCATGGCAGGAATGGGAGGAATGGACACGGCCGATGACCTGGACATGGAGGACGAGGGTGCCAGGCCGCCGCAGCAGGCGCAGCAGCCCAACTCGGCGTCTTACCAGGCGCAATTCATCAGCGACCTCTCGGCCTCGCAGAACACGCTCTTCGCACCCGACACGCCCGTGCACATGGTGAGGAACGAGCTAATGGGATGCGACTATGCGCAGACTGCTAACTGTATAGCTGGTGCTTTCGTAGCAATGGAGCTTCGTGAACACGGGCAGCGAGGCTTGGCCCGCTGATACGCGGCTGCTGTTTGCGCAGGGCACGAGTTTCCAGGGACCGGAGCAGATTGCAGTGGCGGCGCCGCCAGGACAGCGGATAGACGTACACGCACCTCTCTGCTTGCCGTCGGAGCCGGGCTCGTATGCTGGTAGCTGGAGGCTGCACTGCTCATCAGGCTTCTTCGGCGACCCGGTGTGGGTTGTGGTGAATGTAGGCACGCCCGAGGCTGCCGCAGCGTTTGCATTGCAGCAGCAACAGCAGCAGGCTGCTGCAGCTGCGGGGGGCGACCCGTCCAAGTTTCAGTTGGCGGAAGGCGACCGGCAGGCTTCGTCAACCGTTGTGGAGGATATGGATCTGTAGTGGGCTAATGCCCGGACCAGGCAAATGACCCGAGTCTGTCTGGTCTGTGTGGAGGCAACTCCTACGAGAGCCACGGCCGACAGTGCGCTAAAGGGAAATATATACTTCAGTATCTTTCATGGTCGAGAAGCAATTATCAATCAAAAAGTGTCTAAAAGATACTAGCGCTTTTTTTATTTTTTTTGTGTTTTTCCTGCTTGTGTTTCATGCTCGTTTTTCCCGCTTGCTGCTAGTCATCCATTCGACGCTGCTGAGAACATCTCCAGCCTTACCTTGTCCCGAAGCTACGCTGACCTCCGCTCCAAACTTGAGACCCCGCGCGCAACGCGAAGGATGGTGCGGCCGCGGCACGAGAGCCTTCAACTGTACAAAATACCATTTTACTCGTCCGTGAATCCCGTGACCTCCATATTTATCACCAGCGACAGCACGTCCTCCAGCTCCTTCTTCGACTTGTACAGCGGCAAGTCGATGCGGTTGAAGCATGTGTGCGCCCGCGGATAGGCGTTGTCGGGGAAGGTGACGGCCTTGAGCGTGAAGTGGCAGATGCGTCCGTCGTAGCTCGTCAGCGCCTTGAAGCCCTGCACGGGCACACGCGATGAGCCCGTCGTGAACTGCAGCAGACGCGCGCGCTCCTCGTCCGAGAACGCCTCGACGATCTCCCAGAACCACGTCAGCAGCTCCTCCGGCAGCTCATCCGAGACCTGCGTGTGGGCCTTCCAGTCGTCCACGTCAATGGACGGCACGCCACACAGCACCAGCTCCAGTTCCTGGTAGTCGAACACCAAGATGAGCTCTTGCGGGATGACCTCGAACACGCCAGCCATCAAGTGCTGGAGCTGCTCGGCGTACGAGTCCAGCATGATGTACCGAAGACGCAGGTAAATGTACTCCTGCTTGTTCTCGTCCGTCAGGTCAATGTCCTTGCCGCCTTCCTTGAGCTCGATCGTCTCCACTTCGCCGTTCAGCTTCCGGTTCGTCACTGTAAAGTCCAGGCCGAGCGCGTCGACGCCGTCGTTCTCCTTCATCCACTTGAGCGAGTTGTACACCTCCTGGTCAAAGAACTCCAAGTCACTGAACGAGATGGGGACGCCGAGCAAGTGCTTGAGCACGGGCAGCGCCAAGTGCGCCTTCATGAGCTGGCCCTCGAGCAGCGCGCGGCCCAGCAGCCGGCCAGCGCCACGGAAGTAGAGCAGGTGGTCGGCCGAGGCCTCCACCGAGTTGGGGTTGATCACGTAGGCCAGCGAGTCCACGTGCGCGCACATGAAGAGACCGATCGTCTCGTCAAACAGCCGCTCCGTCACGAGCGAGAACCACTCGCGCTCCAGGCCACCGGCGTCAATAGCGACTTCTCCGATAAACTCGATCCGCAGCGGCATGTGGATGTGCTCCATCTGCACGCCCAGCAGCTGCTCCATGGACTCGACCAGGATGTTCTCGCGGTGCACGCGCATCTTCAGGTGGCCGTCCTCCCAGGGCTTGATCAGCGCCGACGTCTGCTCCAGGAACCACGCGTACTTGTCCTTGAACGGCAGCGCCGCCACCTGCTCCAGGATCTCCAGGTCCTGCTCGGAGATCTCGTAGCCGCGCGACGCGACGCGGGCGTCCACTTCACGGTACTCCTTAAAGGTCATGCGCCCCTCGGGGTGGCGCGGGGTCTGCGCCAGCTGCGACACAAAGGCCAGCGATTGCTGGTGCACGAGCTCTTTGTCGGGGTCGACAAGGGCCGTCGAAGTCGACGTGGAAGCCGTGGACGCCGTCGAGGTGGCTGCAGTCGAGCTGGCGCCCTTGGGGGACAGCATGTCGGCGTCTGAGGCCGGGATGTCGATGCGGATGGTGTTGGCCTTGGGATCATTCTCTTCCGGCTTCACGTCGTCCTTCTTGGCGTTGCCCAGCGGAAACGGCAGCTCTCTCTTGGCCCAGTACCGCTTGCCGTCGATGCCGACCTTGCGTACCCAGTCCTGGCGGTTGCGGGCGCCGCGTTGGCGTGAGTTGAGCATGTTGAGGCGGCGGATGGCGAACGAGCGCGTACGGTTGAACGACTTTTCACGGGGCACGTCCGTCTCGACGGCCACGGGGCCCGTGTTGGCGGGCCGGGCGGGCGAGTTGAGACCGAGGCTGAAGCCGCGCTCCGTACCGCACAGCACGCAGGCCTTGGACGAGCTCTTGTTGTGGAAGTCACACACCTCGCACTGCCACTGCGTGCTCACCTCGTCGTGCGACTCCTGCACGTCCTGGCGCGTCATGGGCTGGCCGTCCTCCGTGTACTGGCCGCCCAGCAGCGGCTGCTGCAGGTTCTCGTCGAAGCGCGCGCGACGGCAGCAGTAGTACACGATGATGATGACCAGCAAGCCGCCCGTCACGTAGGCTAGCCACGTGGGGAGCGACCCGCTGGACGCCTCAGCGGTGCGTGCCTGGGCCGCCGCCAGCACGAGCGGCAGCAGCAGTCTGACGCCGGGAGCGCGCATGGCGGGGGCTCTGTGGGGTTGCGAGGGGGAAACGCTCCTCTAGTCCGCTGGTGGCCGTTCTAGTCCGCGTCCACGCCGCGGTTCGCTCGAGATCTGGCGCGTCTTCTCCGTCCGCGCCCAGTTTCGTTGTTTGGAGTGCCAGTCCGGGGGCTAGGGCGACAGGGGCTGAAACATGAAGAGGTGACTGCCGGAAAGTAGGCACTGCCAATTAGGCAGGTAGGCATAACCGGGACTGAAAACCTGATTGAAGAGCATTGTGCCGAGCATTTAGGAAAACGTTTGCATTTTGATATAAGACCCGGCGGACACGCGTGCCATGAACGAACGTAGGGCAACGAAGAGCAATGCAGAAGCACATGCTCTCTGCAACGCGATAATCACCCTCTAAAACTCACAACTGCAAGTTTTGAAACTTACCAGGCCCACGATGTGGTGCGCAAAATTTCCAGTTTCCAAGATAATAATTTTCAATAACTTACTTAAGCAATAAACAACTGGCAAATCGGTACCAACTCTTGGCACAAAGTAGCAGTCATCCCTGAGCGTTTCGATGCCAGCCGTTGAGCTTTAAGTTTTAAGGCATTAGCTTTCTTCAACTTTCTGGTCCATCGCGATAGTGTATTGGTATATTACGGAGCCCTTCATACGATATCCATGTATTATCAATAGCCCCCCCCCCCTTGGGTAGGCGTATCCTGCATTCTTACAAAACTACTTGGATATTACGCTGGACATTTGATTTTGGAGTTGAACATAATGATATGGCGCTCGGGGATTTCGCGGTACCATGGCCTCAGAATCTGAAATTGGCACGCATCTGAGTCAGATGCGTGCCTATTTTGATGAAACGGAGATCTTGACAAGAACAGACAGTATTCAAATAGGGTTTCGCAGGAGAGACATCACACCATGCTGTGTGTGTGTGACTGCGGCAAATGAGAAAAAGCAAGGTGGCCCTGCCGACAATAACGCCGTTATTAGAGAGGCTTTGCAAAAGGCAAGAAGGGTCAGCGTCAACCAGCGCGCACCGAAGGGGCAAAAGATCCAGTTGCCAAACGCGATTACGGGCTCCCTCGTGATTGGCCAGCTGAGTTTTTTTCGAATGTCTGCTTAAATACGGGGTGCGGACCGTTGTGTCCCGCATCTAAAATGCTACACTTCAACACAAGAGCCGTCACTCGCGTTGCCTACAGAGCCCGTGGGGGACGGCAATACCGCAAAGTTCCGACGTGCCTCGGCATAGCTGGAGGCTTGTGAGGTGGTCGTGGACGAGGAAGTGGCATACGCACGCTGCGACTCCTCGTCGTCGAAGAGCAACGGCCGTTTGGGGTCGTGCGCCTGGAATCCCGGCGCTCGGCGGTCCACGAGGCCGCCCAGGAAGCTCTCGTCCGAGCCCACGAGCGGCTCCTCGTCCTGCTGGTTGAGCAGGAACACGAACAGGAACATGAAGGCGGCCGCGAAGCACGAGCCCAGCAGGAAGGCGTTCTCCCAGGCGCCGAACGCGCCCCCCTCGCCGTTGTCGCCGTAGATGTTGCCCCGTCCGCCCTGGCATACGTCGCCCTCGCACGCAAAGCCCACGCGCATGCGCTCGGCATCGAACAACGTGTAGTACGTCTTGATGAAGACGTCCCCCAGGATCCACCACTCGTCGGTCGTGGACTGGATCTGCAGCTTGCACTGCCCCCAGCCCGAGCACAACAGGTAGTCCTCGGGCTGCAGCAAGAACACGTTGTCGGGCTCCATGCCGAAGCGCAGCACCGGGAAGTCCTTGACGGCCACAGAGGTGCAGTCGATGCCGTCGCAGTCGAGCCCGCGCGTGATCTTGCGCACCACCTCGTCGAATTGGCCCGCCGGCACGCTGATCAGCGACGTGCCCGTGTCCACGATGGCATAGCAGAACGGGTCGCACATGTTGGCGGTCGGGTCGCTCTCTTCGCCAGTGCTGCCACGGGCGCCTTCGAGGGCGCTGCCACTGCTGCCCACTGGGAGGATGGAGAAGCCATTCATTTTAATGGTCCAGTACATGAACGAGTCGAACTCGGGCAGCTTCACCACGGGCGTGTAGTGGAATGACGCGTTCGGCCCTACGACCGACAAGTCGTAACCCCCGATGTGCAGCTCGCTGCCTGTGCGGTACGCCTCGGGCGTGAGGAAGAAGGCGAACATGTTCTCCAGGTCTGCGTTCTGCCCTGCAAGCGCTGCAAACACGGTGGGCCGACTGATGTGCGCCAGGCCCTCGAAGCCCAGCCCGAAAATCCCGTCCGCGAGGAACTCCTGCAGCTTGTCCGACTCGTCGTCGATGATGCCGAACCGAACGCTGTCAACAGTGTAGCCGGAGATCGTCACGGTGTCCACGACCACCGTACCCGAGACCGAACCGCTGCCGTACTGCACAAGACCACGGAGCAAAAAGGTTGTTAGAACTCCATCACTCCAGCTTCAAAGCTCACCACCAAAGCACTGACAGCATCATAGAACTTCTCCTCCGTGTCCAAGAAGGTGGTGGACTTGCCGACGTCGAACTGGTTGTGCGCGCCGCAGCTCTCGCATCTGGAGCTAGGGATCCACGTGTCGCTGGAGCCTGTGTCGAACACGACGTCCATGAGCTGCGGCGGGTTCCCGAAGCCCACGGACCCGATGTACTGCACGTTGCCGAAGTTCTGCAGCGCCACGCGCTTGGCTCGCGGCAGTGGCGGCTGCGCCGCGTCCTGCGTGGCGTTGGCTTCTGCCACCGTCCAGTCGGGGGTAGCATGGTGCGCTTGAGCCTCGGACTGGATCCAGTCAGTGGCAGCAGGTCTTCGTCTCGCCAGCGACAGTCGCAGCGGCTCGGGGGACGCGACCGCCAGGTTCGGGGTTAGAAGCGTCAGCAGCGACAACAGATGCAGCCGCATGGCGAGAGGAAGCGGTGTCTGGTTGAATGCGGCGGCGGCGGGACGGATGCGCAGGCGCGCAGAGTCCCATTGAGCCGCAGGTTTTCATTTGAAACGACGCGAAACGAGCCGGTGTGACATTGATTTTCGGCCAATACCATGCTGGAATCATGTGATTTTGACCAATGGAAGTCACGTGCGATCTTATACGAAAGGCCGTCAATTGCAGATCCAAAATGCAATTTAGGTTAGCAATTACATGTATACTAGTTGGGGCAAAGCCCCCCTATCATGAAACACACAACACAGTTTTTACGTCTGATTTACCACTTCATTTATCCTTTTTACAGACACCATTTATAAGTTCTTGAAATGGGTTAGGGTGGATGAACTAGCATGGCACGGCACCTGTCAGAGCTGGAAGGGCGCAATGGAGAACAGTTCGGCATGCAGCGCGCGGTGTGGGGCAGCCTTCGATGAAGGTTGGATCGACCGGGCATAAAATTGTGCTGGAGGCTTACGTTGGCGTGCTGCATTTTGCCGAGGCGCTGGTCAAGGTGGCAGCCACCTGCGCCGTGCGGGCGGTGAGCTCACTTCGCGTTTTGCTTGCTTGGACTCAAGCTACGCTTCGGCCTATCAACACTCACCCCACCCTGTACTTCGACGGTAGCTATGGACCTACTCGACGCAATCCGCAAGCAAGTGCTCATGCAGAAGGAGGAAGAGACCGTGAATTTCTTCTCGAAGGTTGAAGACCTCCGCGCATTAATCGCCGCGGCAGAGCCGGCGGCCGACGTGAACATAACCATCAAAATGTGCTGCCTCACGTCCAAGCGCCTCAGCGGGGACAACGGGACTCGCGTGACCCTCATCGACGCCAGTCAACGTGGGCTGTTCCAAGCCACATACGAAGGCTTGATGGAGCTCACGTCCAGCAAGCGCAAGCCCTACATTGGCCAAATCACTGTCTGGGATGCAAAGGGCAAGAAGGGGCATGCCAGCAAGGCCAACATGTTGTTTCACTCAGACGGCGTCTACGAGTTCCGCCAGGTTGACGGAGTCATCTTCTACGCAGACATCCCCAGTGGCCGTGTGCAGTATGACCGCGATGCGACGGACAAGATCACCGAGGTGTTGCCCCCGCCGAACAAGCGCA
>AWVW02049526.1:0-26405 GCA_000500225.2 Phytophthora pinifolia | reverse complement strand
ATTTGTCCACCATTATCTCAATTGGCGTGCGTTTCGTACTTAGTAATGTACTGTTATGCCAGCGGTTTGTGGAAATTTCTGCATGCGAAATACGGTGCAGCAGCCCGTGGTATCTCGAACGAAGGAGCAAAAATCAACGAAAGTAGCAGCCGGCCAGCCAGCAGTTGACCACCACCATATCCGTGCATGTCGGAGAAGCGAAGGGTGTTGTAAGAATACATTCTCCGGTACCCCGATCCCGCAGAGCGAAGCACCAAATATTTCTCCGATTAGGTTGTTTACATCCTCAGCACGGCTCGCAGTTGAAGTCGTCGTCATCTATCCGCACCCGCGCGATAAAGTCCTCGCCCAGCAGAGGTTCGCCGCCAGGAACGTTTAGGCGCACCACAAAGTGTTTTTCCCACTGCTCGAGGCACATGTCGTCCATGATCGGGATCGTCACGAGCTTCGAGGTCTCGCCGGCGGCGAACGTCACCTCACCTGCCGTCTGCTGGTAGTCGCCGCAGTCCTTGCGCTGAGTCGACGGCACTGTAAGGCAGGCTGCGAACTTCAACGCGTCCACCCCAATGGCAGATCGGTCTTCCGTGGCGTATCCGATCGTGAGCGCGCGCGTCAAATTGCTGGTCGCTGCGGACCGCGACAGCGTGAGCCCCACGAGACCATCGGCGTTGCCTTCGATGCACGAAAACCACGGGTTCGTGAACTTGACACCCGCAACGGCCAGGTCGTAGGCAAACGCGCGGCCAGATCGGGGCAGCACTGGCGACGTCGAGATGCCTGGGGCGCCTACGATCAGATCACTCCCGTCGAGATCAAGCGACGCGCCAAAGCTGGACTGGCGCTGCTTTTGAGGGTACTGCATCTTCGCCACCTCCTTCGGGGCCCACTTAGGCGTGCGCAGCAGCACACCGGCGCCATCGCGTACCTCATCGGAGCGGCGAAATACGTAGATGCTACCGACCTCTTCCATCGCTTCCAGCCCCTCCTCGCTCACGTCGAGACCATCGGTTAGCACCCGGTCGATCGTGTTATTAGCGTCAACACCGCGCTGTCCAGGTGCCGCAATGACCGCCACTCCCAGGGTGTCATCGATCGCTACGCTAGATCCGAAGAGGTCTTCACTACGTCGGTCGCTGGCGGCGAGGCGCGCTTGGAACTCCCATTCGCAATTCCACCGGTTCATGCCTTCGCACTTGGCAGTAGGGAATGCCGCTCCAGGGGCACGGCGACGGAACGTATAGGCGGCGCCAGCCTCGGAGGTGGAGCTCTGAGCCACCCGCGTAGTCCCCCACGAGAAACGCACATCGTCGAAGTTGATATGACCCCAAAGCGAACTACTGGAGGCGTCCACTACGCGAATCTGCGCTGAGCGGTTCTGGAAAGCGCTCAAGTCCCAAGTGACTTCGTTCATCGTCTCCCGACAGCGACCAGTAGCTCGCAACTTGGAGGTGGCAGTCACGGGTCGAATGCTGTCTGTTGATGTGGCCATGGTGGCATCCGCAGTGACTTCAACGGCCACCTGCTCCGCTGCTACCGATTCCTGGACTGCGGCAGGCTGGCCGTCGATCAAGAGCTCCACGTACACAAAACGAACATCGCAGCCACCGCCGACGCGGAAAGACATCCACTGCCCTTCAATCGTGAATGGGAGCGACGTGAGTGTTCCTTGTGGACCGTCTCCCTGTGTGGTGCCTACAGACGCACTAGCGCTAGGCAGTTTGTAGTTTGGAGCCCGACACAACTCGTCGCTGGCGAACGCACACATCTGAGCTGCTACTTGCGCTGCTGTCGTAGCCTTCCCGGCTCCAGGACGAGACTCGAAGGTACCCACCCAGTAGCGACCTTCGTGGTTCGAACGCTGGCCAGGAGGTGATGCACCAACATATGCGGCCTGCCGGTAGGTGTTGATACGTCCATAGCTATTGTCGCCATACGTGGGCTGCTGGTCGAACGCCGTGCCCGTCGTTACCCAGCCCGTTAGATCCCCCGTCTCGAAATTCCAGGTTGTAGTGGTTAGTGCACTTGAGCCAGCAGCACCCACGATTGCTTGTTCACCGCTGATCCCCACACTGATGCCGAATTTGTCCCCAGGGTTCCCGTCTGGAGCCGTGACTCGCGTCTGCTGCTTCCAACTGCTACCAACGGCCACGACCTGGGAGATGAGGATCTGGCGACTTGGGTCGGCATTGAACGTGCTGCTAAACGGCTTGCATGTGGGGCAGCCGTAACCTGACCACGACGCTGTCAGCAACGGCACCGCTTCAATCTCCCCGATGAATGTCACGCTCCATGTGAATCCTTGGTCAATCGAGCCTGTTTGGCCAAGCTCCAAAAGCCTAAATCCCAACGCCTCGATGGTTGAGCCGTCTCCATCTTGGCCATTCGTACCTTCCAGCGCTGCCTTAACTTCTGCAGCCATGGCGCCGTAACTGATCGCGCGCGTTACGCCAGTGACACCTCGCCTTGTTGCTGTTAGGCGGAATGTTCCACTCGTAAGTGGGCTACTTGTACGTAAAGCGATTCGTTGTTCTTGTGCCTCGAGGTAGAAGACGTAAGCAGCACCTTTCCCGAAGAAACGATGATCAAAGTCTGCGCTGTGGTATTGCTGCGCTGTGAAGGCACCTGCGTCCGAGAACGGGGCCCCAACAAGGATGGTTCGTCGATCCATGTCGAGGGCGTATCCAAAGGCATAGGCCTGCTCGACAGTTTTCTCCAAAATCTGATACTGCACACGATCGCTGGCACGCAAAGTCGACACGAGTTCCCACAGCCCATCAGAGCCTCGATGGTAAACATACACCTTTTCAAGTCCAGAGGCCCCAACAACTGCTACATCGCCATAGATTGTCACGGCGTTTGGGCCAGCGTAGTTGTGGTTGATGTCGACCGTATCCAATGTCGGCTCCTCCAGCCTTGTCTCCTCAATCCATCTTGATGCTGGGGTTAATCCCTCCCTCTGATACAGATAAATGTACGCGGCATCGGCGCCTGGAGCACCGACAATGGCCCGAACTGCGCCAAGACTCCCATCGATAGCCACAGAGGTGCCGAACCTCATGCCCGCAGAGCAATCCGTGGCGAAGACCGTAGCGTCACGCTCCCAGAACCCACTTCGACGCAAGAAGAAGTGCACCGCACCACACGCCACACCCCCAGCGGCTTTCTCTAACGGAGCACCGACAGCAGCAACATTTCCAGCACTGAATATACTAACGGAGCGGCTGAAGTCGCTTTGGGCCTGGGCCAATATCGGGTCAGGATTCAAGTGCGATAGGTATGAACGCGCGCCACTTCCGCCATCTCCGTTGTCTATGATTGAAAGCGTCGACCAGAGATCACCACTGACGCTCGGCCAGATGCCAGGCAGCGACAAGCGCATCATCACAGTCTCATCGGGGTTCTCGACAACGAAGTCGCTCGTTGTTTGCACCGTAAACGTGTGTGTAAGGTCGTCCACGCCATCAAAGAAGAGCTCTCCCGAGCTCGAGGAATAGTCGGATGTTCCAGCATAGTCGAAGACTGCGTCGACCCAGAGGGATCGACGCTCGCTACTGCCGTAAAACTGGTTGCGACCATTCGCCGTCCCAACAGTATTAGCAGCGAGCCATCGTCCATTACCCACCTGCGGAAATGGTTCTTGGCCCATGACGTCCTTTGCAAAGAAGACAGACGCCAAGTTCTGTCCCCCAGCGGCATCAAGGCTCGATAACTTTCTGTACGGGCCAACATGGGGGATCACGGCGACATACGATTGTGACCGAGACTGCCTATCCGAGAAAGCGTCCCCTGTATCGTACTCGATGTAGAGCTGAGGGGCCGCAGAAACATCCACCGCACAAAATCCTCCGAAGCGACTGCAGCGCTGAACTGACACGTCCAGACTGTCGCCTTCCAGGACATTGTACGTCCTGGACGAGAAGCGTAGGGACAGGATCCCGAGGTCTGCCACGAAAGCTCCACCAGAATTCGTGCCCGATACGTATGTATCCAAGTTGGGTGCTCCGATAATCGCGGTGCGCTTGTGAATTGCCACTGATGATCCGAACCAAGCGAAATATTGCTTCTCTCGCGGAAAGAATGACGCCTGTTCTGTCCATTTACTGCCAGCGTCTCGAGTGAAGACGTACGCACTTCCTCGAAGCACTGGTGCCAAGCGACTCACCCACTCCACGGTGACCTCGCCACCTCGAAGTTGCGTGTTGTCAACCTCGAGAAGCGGAATTTCACCAGAGCTGCCGGCAAATGTGACGTACCACGTGTATCCCTCGGCTGCGCTCGGACCCTCACGCCGTACCAATACCTTCGTCAACTCAAAATCGGTTTCTAGGATGGCCTGCAGTGCCATCGAGCTGATATCGTGCGCAATCAACCGTGTCTCAATGAGTCTTAGGGTCGATACCTTTGTTGGATCTTCACCAGCGTTGGAACGAAGGAAACTCAACGTAAATGAGCCACCCTGAATGACTTTCGTAGGCTCGCTCTCGAGAACGCTGGCAGTGATTGCTTGCACCGCTTTCCGAATCGTGCGTTCTCCCGTATACGATTCGTGTGCGCCGACGATAATCGTATCTTTTGCCACTGCTACGCTTACTCCAAATCGATCGCGTGCACGTGTATCCGACCCGTAAAGGACTTGCTGTAAAACGAAGAAAATGTCGTCGCTAGAGCGACGAACAAACACAAGCACTAGTCCACTATCCACAGCGTCAACGGCGCCATCGCTGCGATAGGTGTGCCGATGAGCACCAACCACCAAGGTGAAGGTGGAGAGCATATCTAGGTCCAGTGCGTTCCCAAAACGATCTCCCGGTCTCATTTCTGGCACCTCCTGTATCAGCATTTGGTGACTTTGGAAGTAGCCACCCACAAGATCGAACACGAATACGGCACCCGTACTCAGGGCATAACCTGGGGCACCAACCACAATTGTCGTAGTGACAGTCCCCGAAATCGCCACCGCCTCGCCAAAACGGTCGCCTGGAGTGATCGCATGAGGTGCCGCACTGAGAATTTGGAACAGCAGCCACATGTCCACTCCATTGTACTGGTAAATGAAAACACGGCCCTCCTCTTCGAAGGCCCCTGGAGCGCCCACCACTGCGAACGGGTCGAAGAAAGCGACAGCAGCTCCATATTCACTGATATCCTCAATCTGCGCGGCCGGAGGAGCAAACTTCGTGTACTCTGACCAGGTATTCAGTACACTACTCCGCGTGAACACGTAGGCGGCACCACATTGAAATCCTTTGGCACGTACACCGTCACTTCGAAACGTCCCGCCTGAGTACTCGTGTACCAGGGCAATTCCGACGCCACCAGCCTTTGCAAGCGCACTCGAATCAACAGTAAGATCAGGAATGTTGCCAGAGTCATCGCCGTGATCTCCCGCCCGTAAGGTTAGGCCGATTTCAGTCCCTGCACACAACGTGCTAAACGCCGTGTCGATTTGAACCTTGCTATAGTCTACCGACATGATTTCAGCGATCGCGGACTGTAGCTCTTGCACATTTGCGTCGAACGCAATCGGATCTGATGGGTTTCCCTTGAAAAGCAACCGCAAGTACCCTCCATCAGCGTCGCATAGCAGTGACTGCCTCTCAAAATCACCAAAGATGGCAGCAGCAGGGGCACCGACGAGCATGGTATTGCCCTTTAAGCTTACACTTGAGCCGAACAAGTCGCCGCCCCTCGTGTCATGCCCTTGAATGGTCCCGCCCTGCTGCTTCCAATCGTTATTGCCTCGAGTGAAAACTGCAACCATGCCAGCCAAGCCTCCAGGTAGTCCAGCATTGGTGCTTGAGCCATCAGCTTTTAATGGGGATGGCTGGTAGCCGCCAACTTGGACGACGACACGCGCGTTTGTTCCTCTCAACTTCGTTATCACTGGAACGAGTGCAGGTAAGTTTCCCGATGTATCTATCACGGGGCCATAATCGTTTTTTGTGTTTACCTGTACAAAGGTGACAGTCCACGAGTATCCACCGTAGATGTTCATTGACGTCGTTCGGTGAACAGTAACATCATTCACGGAAACGAGCTTCTCCAGGGCGACTTCGACATCATTGTCGCTGGCGCCGACGGGGATATCGTCCGTTTCATCATTGGGGAAGAGATCCGTGCGGAACCGCAGCCTGAAGGAGCCGGACAAACGACCTTGGCCATCGCGCTCTGTACGCACCGACACACCGGCTCCATATCCGGTCAGCAGTACACCTTGAGGTATGAGCTGGGGTACATTGTAGAGGGCATCACTCGCTGTGAAAGTAATACTCCAGGAGTAGCTGCTCATCAAGCTAGGCACCGAGCGTGAAATGCTCCAGATATTCAACTGTAAATCCTGTGTCAAGATCGTCGCTAATTCGGCTTCCTCGACGTTGAATTCGATGTTCCGCGTGATGAAATTGCCCAACTGCAGCGTCATCGTGCCGCCAAGCGCGGTCGAAGGAACTGAAATAACTGCTGCATTGCCGCCTCTGCCATCTCCGATAGATGCTAAACGTCCCGTGAGCTGACTGCTAGCCACCGTCAGGGCGTCCAGTGGGCCCTCTGCATAAAGGAACGTAATTTGCCAAACGTATCCGTTGCTGCAGCCACAGTACGTGTTTGGCAGCCGACTCACGCTGATCGTCTGGGGACCAAATCCCAAATCCATCTCCAATGCTACGCTCACTTGCGTGGGGTCTGCATTGTAAGCTAGTCGGCGCGTAGGTCCAATAAAGCCAAGTTTCAGGAAGAAAAAGCCACCGATTGTCTCTCCAGGGGACGCCGTGCTAGTCAGAATCTGTACAGCTGGCTGCTGCTTCGCCGTAGTTTGGAGAACCTGGATCTCGTTGACGTACGTGTCTGCATCGCCCAGGGCGGTCACAATCTGTACAGCGGCCACCGGTTGACTCGCACCTGGTCCGCCAAGCACGAGAGTGTCACCATCCACGTCGACACTCGAGCCTAACTGGTCACCACTCGCGTAGGGCGAGCTGCGCAACCCGTATATAGCCGAGGAAAGCACATCAAAGCTCGCACTAGTCTCCAACATTGTTTGGTCGTACTGCGCACTGAATTTCACCAGGTAATCAAAGCCGAGGCGATCTACCACAAGGTCGGTAAACGTACTTCTCCCGAAAACGATCGGCTTCACCGTGGTACCAAGCAATCGACCTCCTGGGGGGTTTAAGTGCAAATCGACACTCTGTGTCGGCGCAATGCTTGAACTTGAAGTGCACGTTAGGATTCGAGCGCCGTTTAGCTCCAGAGCTGTTGTACCAGCATAGTCAAGCGCAAGCGCAGTGTCACCAGTTCTGATCGTGTACTCGAAACGCAGTGCTGTACCAGGACTGCCACTGACGTACACGCCATAACGCGTAATTGTTGTGGCTGCTGAGCTCGAAAGGGACGAGACAGGGCTAGGCTGAAAGCGTAGTCGCGGGGTCGGTCCTTGCACCCCTAGTGCGCCTCTATCGATTACCACACATGAGCTGAAAGTCACCTCCGTTACTACCGTCTCCGAGACTTTGTACAGCCCTTCCGGTGAGATGAAGCGTGTCGACACAATACTTGGTTTGCGGCCATCGACCTGAAGGTTTTTGTTGAAGCCGAGACTGCCCTGGGTAAACGGAAAAGGTAGAGTTACGTCTGCCACAGTAGTCGGGGTTGTCGATAGAAGCAGGATCGCTGTTGGAATCGTATCACTGACGCTGGTACTTGAGTCCAGCGAGTGATGATCCACATACTCCATATCGACAGAGTAATCGTTTTCTTGAACAGTATAGATGAAAGTAAGTACCGTTGTACCACTTCCGCTGCTGTAAATTGCTTCGCGAGCAACTGCGCCCATGTCTAGCCACATGAACGGAGCTCCTTTTACTACCACATGATGGCTGAAGGACACCGTCAAAGCAAGCTGGTCACCACAGCGATATATCCCATTGGCAGCGGGTGACGAGACACTCAGTACAGCAGGAACCGTATTACCCTCCACAATCAGCGCGACTCCAAGTGGCRCAGGAGAGGGCAGCGTGAGCACCGCATCTGTCGTAGGTGTGGTTGAAAATCTCTTGATGGAGGACTGACCGCTGTTCAGMGTTAACGCGCTTTCGTCCACATACATGAGGTCTGCWGCTACATCGCCGACTTGCACCACATACTTGAATAACAAGAGACGCCGGTCATTATTGGCGTAGCCCTGGCACAGAACGGGCGTCCCACCTTTCACAGTGTTGAGTAGCAGCACAGGTGCTTTGTCTGGATACGCACTGGGGGGAGGCTCAACGAATACCTCCAGATCCATCTCAACCACAATGTCAATCACGTCACCGACAACAAATACCCCACCGTTAACGTTTGGGGCAGTGGTAACAGCGTAGACACTCTGGACGTGGGGCGTACTCGTGTCGATCATGATGTTGGCAGGGAATAACCTGGTCCCTGCGAGCGATGTGTCGACAGGTTGTGCGTTGTAATTAATCAATTCACAATCCGGCGCAGTGCACACCACGGCGTTGTCGTTAAACTTGTCCAGATCTGGCGTGGCTTCTCCATCCGTCACAATGTACAGGAATACTAGCGTAGGCGTGGAGCTACCAGACGCATACGGCACCAAGGTGCCAGTGTTAATCTTCAGCGACGGAGGTGCCGCTCCAGAAAGCGCAACTTCATCGGTGAACGTGAGAGACAGCGTGATTACCTGTTTCGTGCCATAGACCCCCGCAGCCACATCCGCCGTGAAGCTCGCGATCTTCGTCATAGTGCTGAGTGTGCGATCTACAATAATCTGAGGGCTCAGGGACGGCGGATCCGGCAGCGTTAAAAACGCGTCTAGAGTCGGCGACATCGACATTCGTCGAATTGTTGCCCCATTCAGTACCAGCGCAGATCTTGAACGGTAGTTCATTCCGTCTGGGGCTTGATCCCCCAAGCTTACGGTATAAGAGAAAATTAGCGCCTGTGTTGCATTCCCTGACTTGTACACCGCCTGGCGATTATAGTCTCCCACGGCCAACAGCACCGACGGAAGACCTTTCGTGATATCCACAGTTACAAGGGCTGAAAAACTAATGCTGATGAGAACTTCATCGCCTCGGCTGACAGTCGTCGAGGGTGCAGAGAGCACAGAAATACTTGATACGGTAGGAGGGAGACCGTCAATAGTCAGCTGAGCATTGCTTGCCAGGGACTTCCCTGCAACCGTAGTCGCCGCCAACGAAATTAGTGCGGCCGCCCCAATTGCTCCCGAGGAACCAACAAGATTACGAGTAATTGATCCTCCATAAAGATTCAGCGCTGCGTTGTCACGGTAGTTCAGGAAGCCGCTACCTGCGGTGTCACCGGCCGAAACCCGATACACAAACGTGAGCACTTTGGATCCACTCCCAGAAGAATAACCCGCAGGGCGTTTGATGGAACCAGTCTCAAGAAAGAGCCGCGGAAATCCCGTTACCGCTACTGGCTTGGTGAATGTTATCAAGATTTTCAGTTCATCTCCAGGCGCGTAGACGCCGTTGCTCGTGCCACTCGTGACACCCACCGTTGTGTCAATCGTAGGAATAGCTGTATCGATAACGATGTTGTTTGCGCTGGAAAGCTTCAGTGGGACGGCTGACATTGTCAGAACAGCACCGGTTGTCGGTCGCTGGGAGAAATGCTTAATGAAGCCACCATTGAGGTTAACAGTGGCTGTCACGTCTAGCTTTGAAGCCACATCACCATTCTGGACAGTGTAAATGAACACTAGAACGTTGGTATTGTTGCCGCTAGAGAACACCGCGTTCCGTGTTCCTCCTGAGCCGCCGACATTCGAAAGAGCTACTGGCAGCAACGGGCTGCCGTATACGGCCACGGGCTGCGAAAACTGGACTCGTAAATTAATCTGCTGTCCTGTACCATATTCACCGTCACCGGGGTTCACACAGGTCACGGACGAGATCACTGGCGCAGTCGTACTGATTACCACCGCGCTGGTGCCACCTAAAGAGTTCGCGCTGCCCACTGGTGGAAGCGTAAGATTCGGCGTTTTGCCGTTTCGGTCGGTGATCATTCCGCCATTCTGTGATAGAGCTGAAGTGGACGTGTAGTCCAAGTCCGCAGTATTGTCTGTGGCCACGACGTCGTATTCAAAGATATAAGTATCAGACCACACGGTGCTTGTCGCGACAGCCACCGCTTTACCATTGGCCCCAGCCCCATTAGCTGAAGATGCAAGCTCTAAAGTAGGAGCACCTTTCATAGATACCTCGTCGGAAAACGTGACTTGAACGGACACCCGGGCGCCAACGCCATAAGGCATCGGGAATGTCGCGCTAGTAATCGCACGAACGCTTAGAACAGTCACAAGCGGGGCGCCGGAGGTATCAACCACAATACTGGAGCTTACAGACGCACTGGAGACCAGCGAAGCCGTGACACTTCCTGTCTCTAGAGAAGAAACCACATTTCCACCAGAGTCCAGTAGCGCTACAATCGGCTGTTCGGCGTTAGGCTGGCCGTCCAAAACACCATCCGAGAGATTTTGCTGCAGGAAGAGAGACACGGGGTTCCCAGTAAGCACGTCAAACGTATCTGACACTTGAGAGATGTCCGACTTCGTCCACGTGTTCTTGCCTTCCACCTTGTTGTAAAGCGTGAAGCGTAGCGAATATCCATCGCCAGCTTTATCGATTTTCAGGCTGCGGAAAACAGCAACACCCTTCTGAACATTGGCCGTGAGTGCATCGGTCGGCGTAAGTATCCCACGCGACGGATTTGCAGCGATTGCCACACGAATTACACTTGAGCTGTCTGCCTCGAGAACATTTCCACCTGAATCAAGAAGTCTGAGCACAGGTTGGGTAAGGAAGGCCTTGCCGCCGGTGGATTCGCCAGGTGTGCTTCTCAATTCCAGCCTATTGCACACGCCTGCTGCCACCGTGAAAGGATTTGTGACCACCGTATTGCCCCCTTCCAGTGCCAGGTCCGTCGTGTAGCGTAACTTGTACGGTGAGCCAGCAACGTCGATGAATGTGCCGCGAAAGCGAGCGATGCCGGTAACAATCGATATATTCAGGAGAGCAGCTGGCTGCAGCAAGCCCCCCACCGGGTTGACTTCAATCTCGATCCGCACAGAACCCTCCGTTATAGTCGATACAAGGTTCCCACCCTTGTCTACAATGCCTGCAGTTGGCTGTGGCAGGAAGGGTGTGCCACCATACGCCGTACTAATATCTGCCAAAATCGCAAGACTGTACTTGGGCCCCACGACAACGTCGAAGCCTGATGTTTCCGCCCGCACACCATGGTAGAAGGATGAGAAAACGAGCGTGTAGCCCACGTCCGCCTTGTTGATATATAGCCCCGAGCAACGCGCGATGCCGTTCACGAAGGAGAACACACTTCCCAGCGGGTAGATGACTGCGAACCGAGACGGGTTTACGCCAATGCTGACTGACACCGTGCCACTGCTCTCTGTAGTGAGGATATTGCCACTATCATCCGTCAGCGCCAGCACTGGCTGCGCTGAGAGTGGCTCGCCCGCAGTCGACGTCAGCGGCTGCACCAGTACAGTCAGCTGCTTGGCCACGGTCCCGAACGTGAGTAAGCACACAACGGTTAGTAGCGCAGCACACACATGCAGTCCACGCTTAGCTCGCCTGCATTCTGCCATCACAACCAGCAGCAGCGCCAGACAGGCTAGTCACGTGAACATCAAGAGCCCGCGAATGGTGCCAATTAAAGATTTGATTCAGGATCTTGGGGCGCGACCTTTCACCGTTCATTTCACCTTGGCACTCTTGGTCAACTGCTCGATGCTCTACTTCGTGTAGAACCCGTTGTAGTCGAGTCGCGTGCACAGGTTTGAAAGATGCGAGTTTTGCTGCAACACCACGCAATGTCAATCATTAATGCATGGACCACAGCACATGTTTCAAGTCGCAACGAAGATCTCTTACCTGCAACAAAGATCGCCGCAGCAACTGCTGCATGAACTCCCCCAGCAACGAGTCAAATTGGTTCTCCAGGTCGTTCGTCATGCGCACAAACGGGTTCTCTTCGTCACCCTCTGTTAGTGCACGCTTCACATCATCCGACAGTTCCTTAATTCGCGTGCGTCGCATGTCTACATGTGAGGACTGCCGCCGCCGCAGCACACCACCTTTCTTCTTCCCACCAAGGGTTCCTTTCTGGCGCTGATAGCTCGCCAACGCGATTTCCGCCTCTTCGCGCGCCTTCTTCTCAGCTCGTCGGTCCCGCTCCGCCTCCCGCTCCGCCTTAATGGTCTCTTCGTCCAGAAAATACGGCCGTGTGAAGCTCTCAATGCTGTTCGCGAAGGTCATGCAAACTGTCATGAGTCTCGTTAGAACACGCAGGAGATCCGGGTCCGTCAGCAAGCACTCCTTCAGGCAAATATCGAGGAACTCGCCCTGATACTCTAGAATGTCGTCCACAGTGTTCACGCTCGCGAGCTGTTGCTGAAAGTCGTGCCAACGCGGCGAGATGACCTCGAACATCATGTAGTACACAAAGTTCTGCTGGAAGTGAAGCATTCGCTGCCGCAAGCAGAATGATGGCCCAAGTGCCGAGCGCAACGACAACTCCTTCGTTGCTTGGTGGTTCAGCCAAGCATCACAAAGCTGCCGCTCCACGTGCTTGCAAAAGAAGATATGCCGGAAAATCATTTGGTACTTCGTCAGCGCGCCGCACGAGATCACGAGTGACAGCGGCCACTTGACGTTGTAGTCGAGCGTGAACGCATCGATAACCTTGTAGCCCGGGTGGCCAATGGACGACGACTCGAACGTCGTCAACGAATCTCTAGGCCCTTTCTGAGCGCGCTGATGAATCGCCTCCATGTGAGAAATGAGATTATGCGGTGACAGGAAACATTGGAGGTCATCTTTGTATGGATCCGACGAGCAGGTTGAGGTTTGGAGCGATAGGTGAAGCAGCGATTCCAGTCGGGGCAGCGACAGTTTGTCTGCCCGCAACTTGAGCTCCACTTCAGCGACATCCATAAAGTCTACAAAAAAGTCTCCTTGGTCCATCAGGAAATAGTGCTTGAGTGAGATCAAGCGATTCTGCAGGTCGTTCTCGCGCACAAACAGATCCACGAGTATTCGACTGGCAAATCCATGCGCTTTGTCGATCAGTTCTTCGTAAGCCGACTCGCGAGAGGAGAAAACGATCTCCCCGGCGAATGGACAGTCCACCTGACGGTGGCATGTGCGGAATACATTCAGGTACTTGCCCGCAGTCAAAATTTTCTGTGCGACTCGTGAAAGGAAAAGCGGCACTTGCGACGCACGAACAGTGTATCGACTTTGCCAGTACGTGGAGTACGGGTTGTCTTGCACGTCCTCCTTGCTTACTTGATCGTCTCGTCGAATCATAAACTCATCGTAAGGATCCACGAGATCTCCGTGATAAATCCACCGCTCCACCATTTTCAGATATGGTACACTGGCGCGCTCCATAAGGAATGAAAACACCTTGCGCGCATTTGAATCACCAGCCAACGAGGAGTTTATTCGCTGAATCTCCGTCAACAAGGAGCCACCACCGATGGTTTTGCGGCAAGCATCCACCAGCACGCTTAACATCTCCATTGTTCGCAAGCTCGGTTGCACGTGATACCACAATTTCTGGATAGTAAAGGGAGCTGCTCCATCTGCACATCTCGACTGGTGCTCCAGCTGACCCACCATGATTGTGTATTCCTTCACCAGCGTTTTCAGTGCTGCACACAGCGCGTGGCTGACCTGACCATATTCATACCGCGAATACTGTTCGATGTAGAGAGTTAGCTTGAGATAGAACTCGCCCAGAGAAAGACACCTCGACGCCAGAGTCAGCAGCGACGGATCCATGCCAGGTTGGTTGAGTCCAAACTTAAACGAACGCATCGATTTGGCGGCATCAACGCCACGAGTCTCGGTAACTGCTAACTTGATGTAGCGGCCTTCAACACCGAGAAGGACGTACAACAGGTCATCCACAATGATCGATTCTTGCACGGAGGGTGGATACGTAGACAGAGGTGGCAAATTCAAATCACCGTCATCCACAGCATGATGCCGCTTCGCCTGCGGCTGCACAAATGCCTCACTGGTGAGGTACGGGCGCTCTCGATTCCAGTCTGGATCGTAAGGAAGGTTCGACTTGGTCACCTTCCATACCTGCAGCGTGTCGTTGATACCATCATTTTCCTTACTGAGAACGACCGTCGCAGTTTGCGCATCGTCCCTGTCATAGCGGTCCGCACGTACGGATAGATACAGGTCCGCCGTGTTCATCTTGAGCATTACGTTGTCGCTGGTAGCAATCGCTTTCTGCTGACCCCATAGCCTGCTCGCGGTGTCTACGGACGCGAATGGGTCTGGGTTGCCTCCAGTAAATTCCTCGCAGCCTTCATCAACAGGGTTCACGACCCTCCACTTCTCGTTATTCGAAATCACTGGTCCTTTCTTCATGGTCAACGTCTGCGTCGCCGAATCAACCGACAGAAACTTTCCTCTACAGCTCCCTGAGGCGCAGTAGAGCGACACGACGTCCGAGAAGTGCACTTCGGCGCAGTCCGCGCGTAACGTGGTGTTTTGCAGCACAAAGATCTGGTCTTCATCTCCATCCAAGCCGTCACCACTCACGTCAATCTGCACTGCAGGCGACGGTCGTGCAGCGCGTGCGATCCCCGCCGATGAACCTGATCCAGTAGCTGTCCCCGTCGGTCTCGGCGGCAACTGCGCCGACGTCTGATGGTGCTGGTTAGTTTCCTTGACCGCTGAGATCCTCAGACACCGGCGACTGCCGAGCCGCAGCCTTATGGGCGAGTTGTAGAGGATCTCAGCTCCACAACTGGAGGGTTCTCTATATTCCTCGCCCCTTTCTCTATGGAAAGGGCGTGTAGATGTCGAGATAGGCGGCGAGCTGCTGGTCGACGCCGCGTAAATGGAGTGTGCCGAAGCGAAGCTGGCCCCATACTGAGACGAAGAGGCCGCGGCGGCCATAGACGCCAGAGCTCCATCAGGCTGAGCCCCCAGCAGGCTGTCAACACGGCTGAGCATGGCTCGGTGGGGTGAGAGCTGTGCACTGGCGTCGTAGCGGCTGCTGCTGACGCTGTAGAAGGACGAGGAGCGCGGCGTGCTGTTCGTGGAGCTGTGATTGGTGGGCGTGGTATTGCTGGTATTCGCTCCGCTGGTGTTGAGGTTGGGCGACGTCTTGTTGAGCTGCTGGCGCTGCTTCTCCATCTCCAGGCGCGTGCGGGGCGACAGCGGGTCCTCCGTGGCCACCCGCAGGGCCGAGGACGTCGAACCGCGCGACGAGAGGCTGCCAGCGCGTAGTTCACTGAATGTGGGGACGCGTCCGGCGCGTAGCAGCCCCTGCTTGGCGGTCGGAGGGCGCAGAGAGGCCTCGGGAGGCGGCGGCGGAGGCGGCTCGTCTCGGTGCGGCATCTTGTTGTTTTGGCGTCTTTGAAGATGGCGCGGGATCGTGCTAAGTACGAATCGCGTGCTAAGTGCGAGAATTGATGCTTGAAGCACTTTCGGTATTTACAGGAACGACAACTACGTGGCCATGAGACTCCCGGTCTCCGTCGGTTTAGTGCTGTGCATGCTGCTGCTGTGGCTCTCGGGCGCGGTCTTCACGCCTGCGGGGGAGAAGGGCGGCGTGCTGGCGCTGTCTGTGGCCGAGTGAGTGTCTGGAATGGTCGCGTTCTCCTTCTCGTGGACTAATACTCTCTGCAGTGTCATTCTGCGCCACATCCGGCCTTGGGTCTACGTCACCGCGGGCTTCTACCACCCGTACATGGTACAGGTGAGTGACGGACTGGGGGCAGTGGCTTCGGTTCCCGTTGCTGACTGATTCTTCCTGTAGCTGGTGTTCGTCCTGCCGCTGGCCTTTGGACTGGCCAAGCGCGTGGAGCCTGATCTCGGCGCTTTCAACCTCGTGCGGATGCTGCTGTTCGCCAACACTGCGGCGGCTGTCGTGCTCTTCGTGAACCTCTTTGTTCTCTACGTCATCTCCCGGGACCCCCTCTACCTGTACGACGCTGCATACAACTGCCTTGAAGTGTTTGCTGTATCTAACGACCGGTTCTTTCTGCAGGGAGGCGAGCTTCTCGGGCTTCTCAGGCGGAATCACGGCCTTGCTGGTGGCTTATATGAAGCCGACGCCGTTTGCGACCGCGCCCCTCTTCCCGGGCGTTCCGCTTCGTGTACGCTCTCATATTGTTTCGGTGTTCCGTTGTTCGATATGCTCACTATGATGAAATGTTGGTCTTCAGTTCTACCCGCTCGTTGCTTGCATTATCTTCGCGCTCTGTTCCATGGCCGGTCTCGCCTTCACCGCTGTCCCGGCAGTTCATCTGATGCTCGTGAGTGCCGGACCGTTCTCGTTGCTCGGCGGCTACTTCGGCTGGTACTACCTGCGTTTCCTCAACAAGAACCGGGACCAGACGGTCGGAGATGTGTCCGACGAATTTGCTCTGGTCGTGCTTCTTCCCGACTTTTGCACGTACGTATCACCCGCTGCGAAGGGTTTTTAGCCATTGGGATACTTATTGTTTTGCTTCAACAGACCACTTGTTGGCCCCGTCGCGAACTTCTGCTTCAGCGTGGTCAAGCTGTGTGGGTTCTTCAAGAAGCGCACAGCACAGAAGCCCAAAATGCTGCCGATCCTTACGGTACGAAGGGAAAACTCGGCAATGAAATGGCGATAAAAGGTCGTTCTAACGGCGGTTGGTCTACAGGAAATCAAGAATGATCCGATTGCCGAGCGCCGAAAGTGGGTTTTATTCACAGTATCGAGCATTCCATCCTTGTTGTGTGGGGTCTAACAACTGGACTGTTTCGCCTCCTCAGGGCGCGCGCAATGAAGGCTCTCGATGAAAAGCTGGCCAAGCTCGCTCACGCTCGCAGTGACAACGGGGCATCGTCGCTCTTGTCTGTTGAAGTCCGCGATGACGGCGACGATTGAAGTATCCCTGACGTAGAAAGGATGGATTGAGCGTGACGAATAGAGCAGCACGAACGGGTCCCCTCGATGCGTGTTTGCACGAGAATTCTGCATTTCTGCGAACGTTTTCAAGTCCAATGCTGTGCTACCCAGGGTGCGATGGCTCTGTGTGGCTTCGGTAGAAGAGGAAAGCACACGATTCTTGCACTTGGCGGCGGTGCGGCAGCCTTATCATCGAGACTGCGGTACTCGACGATCTGACCTGGAAACGTTTCTTCCAGAAAGCAGGCGTCAGGATGAGCCATCTCGAGCCAGTGGTCAAATTTGTAGATGTAGCTGTTGACTGCAGCGAAATGCGCTTGGAGGAAACTGTAGATGAACTGAAGCGACTTGCCGCCGCCTTCGACGTTGTCGATGCGCCACGCCATGATGCTGCTGTTCTGCCCGCCTTCCCGTCGCTCGTTGGCCATTTGATCCGTCCTCAGTAACGCTAGCACACCTGGTGGTGGCGACCACCTCAGCAAGTCGGTCAGACTGCCAACAATCACCGTGTCGAGATCAATGTACAGACATCGCGAGTGACCCATGGCACGCAGACTCGCAGACAGAGAACTGGCAAATAGTTGGCACTTGTTCCACCAGCCTTTCCATCCGGCGTCCAGCGGCATGATCGTCAAGTTTCCGTGGACGTCAATACCGTCAGCATTATCCGTCAGGCAAACGAACGCCAGATGCAGCTCACCGCAGTGCCGCATGGCGGAGTTGTACAGTTTGTTCACGTACTCGGCTCCGTACTTGGTGCCCCACTTGACGCAGACGACAGCAACTCCGCCGCCCTCATTCTCCTGGTCACACGCATCGTCTTCCCTACTCCCATCAACAATCTTTTTGTCCGTCCTGGTCGCCCGAGTCTGTCCCTCTATCGGCAGCACTTTTCTCACAAGCTCGTCGGGCATGTCCTCTCTGACTGCTTCCACCCCAATATCACGCTCCAAATACACCCAGCACTCCTGCACAGCCTCTCTCTGCCTCCCCAGTCTCCGTAGCAGCATGTTGCGGTTGTAGTGTGCTTCCTCACAGCTTGGCCGCAGCGTCAGTGCCCGCGCACAAAGCTCCAACGCCTCGTCGAGGCGTCCGGCGTCGGCAATGGCCAGCTGCGCGGCAAGGTTCACTAGCACCTCGACGCACTCGCAATCCTGCTGCAATATACGGTCATACAGTGTGATAGCGTCCACCCTTCGGCCACGCTTGGCCTCCGTGGCCGCGAGCTCGAACTGCCACTGGAGTCGCTGTCTCTGGGTCTGTGCGCCGTCTTCCGGTCCGTCACCATCGCTGCGCGCGTCCAGGCCCCGCAGCGCGCAGCGATAGTGTGACGCAGCGCTGTCGTGCCTTCCAGAGGCGGCCAGCAGCGCCGCCAGCCGCGCGTGCCATGGAGCGTCACGAGCGGCTACATTAGCGATCCTGTCGCCCGCCATAAGTTGAAGTGGTTATTGGATGGATACACCTGTGCAAACGCATCAATCTGAGTTTCGAATATTGATGTGTCGTACACCAACTTCACGAACTTGCGAGGAAGTGAGTCTCAGTCTCTGTAAAGAGCGAGAGAGCAAGAGCCTGCACTTCATGACCGTCTACAGCTGGGGCCGCGGCGAGGACGGGCAGCTGGGCCTGGGCGACACCAGCGACCAGCATCGACCTGTGCCTGTGGAGGCGCTGGCCGAGCGTCGCATCGTGCAGATTGCGTGTGGAAGCGGCCACACCGTCGTGCTCACAGGTACAGTAAAACTCGACCCATATAATTTAGCTAAACCCACCAAAGTTTATATTAATTCATATTTCTGCAATGGTAGACGAGGGCGAGGTGTACACTTGGGGCCGCGGGGACGACGGCCGCTTGGGCCACGGCGACAACGGCTGGAAGTTCGTGCCGCGACTGGTCGAAGAGCTACGCGGCAAGAACGTGCGCCAAGTCACGTGCGGCAGCTACCACACGGCGGCCGTGACGGTCTCGGGGGACCTGTACACGTGGGGCGGCGGCATGTACGGCAAGCTGGGCCACGGCAACGAGACGGGCCACTCGACGCCCTTCCTGGTGGAGACGCTCAAGGGCATGCAGGTACGCCAGGTGGCTTGTGGGAGTCGCCACACTGTGGTGCTGCTGGAGAACAAGGACGTGTACACGTGGGGTGACAAGGAGAACGGCGTCTCTGGCCATGGGGACACGGAGGGCCACCAGTATCTACCCTGTCCCGTTGAAGAGCTACGCGGCAAGTCCATCGTTCAGATCTCGGCCTGCGGCTTCCACACGGCGGCGCTGAGCGAGTTCGGAGAGGTATTTACCTTTGGAGAGGGCAAGTTTGGCAGGCTGGGACACAACTCTGAGCGTAACCAGCCTGTGGCTCGCTTCGTGGAGGCCCTGGCCGGAAAGAGAGTCAAGCAGGTGGCGTGCGGGGGCTTCCACACTGCGGCAGTCACGGAAACGGGAGAGGTCTATACGTGGGGCGGCGGCGAACACGGCCAGCTCGGCCATGGCGATAAGGTGAACAAAACAGTGCCTACTCGCGTGGAGAGCTTCGTGGAGAAGCTGGTCGTGCAGATCACGTGCGGATGGAGTCATACAGTCGCTCTCACAGATACGGGCGAGGTGTTTACATGGGGAAATGGCGATCATGGCAAGTTGGGACACAACGACACAACCAAGGTCACGTTGCCGAAGCTCGTGGACGTACTGGAGGGCAAACGCGTGATCAGCGTGGCTTCGTACAACGAACACACCGTCGCGCTGGTGGATCCGGTGGCGATGCTGCGAGCCTCCATGCTCACGTCTTCCTACGTGGGGGACATGCGCCAGCTCATCGACAGCGCCGAGTTCTCGGACGTGACGTTTCTCATCGAAGGCCGCGCCGTCCACTCGCACCGGGCCATCTTGGCCGCTCGCAGCGATCACTTCCGCGCCATGTTTTCGTCTGGGATGCGCGAGTCGCACGAGCAGGAGATCCCGCTCATGCATACCCGAGTGCCCGTGTTCCTCGCGCTGCTGGAGTATATTTATGTGGACTCGATCAACGTGGGGGCGGAGATGGCGCTGGAACTGTACGCCGCCGCCGATCTGTACACGCTGGACCGACTCAAGGGGCTGTGCGAGATCATCGTCCAGAAGAACATCAACGTGGAAAACTCGGCCGCTCTGCTCCAGTCCGCGGACGATCTGCACTCGTACAGACTGCGCGAGATCTGCCTGTCGTACATGGTGCTCAACTTCGACATGGTCACAAAGTCCGACGGCTTCGCCAGCCTTTCGCGCGACCTCATCCTGGAGGTGTTGCAGAACCGGTAGACAAGGTAGACATGCAAGGCGACGACGACGACCCGCAGCGGCCAAGGCGTAGCGACGCTCCCCCCCCCCTGAACTTTTGGACTTGCATGTTTCTCCGTGCCAGCGGAGAGTTTCCTCGTACTATATACGAAAAAAAGCAGCTATCATTATTACCCGTAAGCTCGCCATCTCCTCACGCTTCGTCCTCGTCGTCCGCGTTGATGATCTTCTGGAAGTTCCAGTCGTGCACCTCGATGCGCTTGCCCACGTCTTCCAAGTTCTTCGTCACGACGTGCAGCCAGAACTCGGCCAGCCGCAACTCCGCTTCAATGGCCACGTGCTTGTTCTCGGCGCGATGGAAGTCGCTGTTGCTCTTCAGGTAGGCGCGGTGGGTTTCCCGTTGCGCCTCACGCTTCTTCTCCAGTAGAGGGTTGACGACGGGAGAGAACGTGTGGAGAGTTCCCTTCCCACCGGGTGTCGACGTGCTACTATGGGAGACGGTGACGGCCTTCACTGGGGTTGAAGACCCGTGCGCTGGGGCAGGTGAAGACGAAGCAGCACGCGCGTCATGATGGAAGGGACGGCGACTGTGAGCATGGTGGTTGTAGCCTTGGAAACTGTCGTGAGCGTTGTCCCTCTGGTGGATCCCGTTGCTTTCAGCCGTCAACGGGCGGTGATCTGTGCGATTTTCCTCCTTGCTTAAGGCCAGCTCGCTCGGCTTGCTACTGTCATGCTTGTCTTCTTTCGTCGAATCGATCGATTTCACCTTGGGTGGCGTCTCCTCCGACGAGGACAATGCCGGGGGTGACTGCTTGGCAGCCGGTTCGGCCGATCGTCTGTCACTGTTACGGTCATTGCTCCGGTCCGACTGCGACGCTGCATCTTCACTTCGACCACGGCGAGAATCAGACAGCGAGCGGCTTCTGCGGTCGCGATCACGACGGCGCGGACTGCGACTACGCCGACGGACGCTGGTGCTACGACGGCGTGGACTGGCAGAGTGCTTGCGCACGCTCGGAGAACGTCTACGAGGACTTGGTGAGCGTCTACGTGGGCTGGGGGATCGTCGTCGAGGGCTGGGAGAGCGTCTCCGCGGGTTGGGAGAACGTCCACGAGAACTAACACTGCGGCCGCGCATGCTGACACTACTGCGGCTTCGTCTACGTGGGCTGGGGCTGCGGCGGCGAGGACTGGGGCTTCGCTCCCGACGGTTCACATAGTGGCCGCGTCTCTCAACATTGCGGCTTCTGCTCCTCCTGCGTCTCGTCTCCCTTTCCCTCGTTCCTCTCTCCTGACGACGCTCGCTGGGGCTTCGCTGGCGCTGGTAGCTCTGGTAGCGCTCTCCTCCTCCGCGACTCCATCCCCTGGCGGTCGACGACGACTGGCGCTGACGCTCCAGGACGCTGCGGCTACGACTGCGTCGGTTATTGCTTCCGCTCGGGCTGCGGCTGAAGCTGCGTCTTCGGGGACGCTGGGGGCTACGCCGACGCGGCGAGCGGCTCACGGAGTAGCGGCGGCGACGATCCATCAAATTATCGACTGAGCTTCTTGGTGTGGCTGCACATCATATTGAATAGTTTCATCCAATCAACGCCGACGTCAAACTGACGTCAATCTTCTGCAGAAGGAAACACCCGAGCATGGCGCAGTACCGGCCCAAGCAGCGGCCGCCGCGCGCCGGCAACGCGCCCATGCGACTGCTGGACCGCCGAGGCGCCTCCGAGCCGCTGATAGTATCCACACAGATGATGACCCAAGGACAGAAGAGCAAGACCCCCAAGCCCCGACGTAGCAACGCCAAGTTGTACCGACCCAAGCGTGACGACGCAGGCGTCAAGACGCCGTCTGCAGTTCAAGAACCTCCTCGTTCACCTGTGGAGGACGTTCAAGTGCTGGCGCAGCGTCTTGATACATGGGAGAAGACGCTCAAAACCTTCAGGTCCGTGAAGAGAAGGTTAATTAGGTTTTCTACTGCCACTAACGCTAGCGAATCTGTGAATCTGTCCAGTGAGAGTCAGGAAGGCGAGGAGGCGCGTGTGGCGCTGCGACGTACATGTGTGGAGCTGCTTAATGCGTACCCGAAGACGGCCAAGAAGCTGGTACTGTTACCTGCTGAGAGGCTGGGCGTGTTACTAAGAGGAGATCTTAACGTTATTATTCATGTTACGTGTTGAATAGCGCGTCAGTGAGCGGCTTTGGAGGAGTTGGTACCGTGAAATCGACGGGCAGTCGTCGGCCGTGCTGTCGTCGTGCTCGGCGTTCTACTCGAGGCTCGTGGACCAGCTGGAAAACTCGCTGCGACGGCCTGATCGCCTTGCAGACCATCAGGACGGACTCAAGTATTCACTACAGCTTTCGCTGGTGGCGCTGGGAGACGTAACTCGATACGAGCAGAATCGTCGTGAGAGAGGCGAGTGCCGCGACTGGACGGAGGCGAGAAAGTTCTACCAGCGAGCGTTGGTGGTGGCCCCGTCCAACGGCAAGGTGTACAACCAATTGGGTTTACTGGCCGTGATTGAAGGCAAGCTTGTTGATGGAGCGTACCTGTACGCGCGTAGCCTCGTGTGTGAAACACCGTTTTCCACCAAAGGCAACTTGCTGCACGTCCTGCAACGCGGAAACAATGGGGAGAAGCAGTCTCATCCCCAGCAAGAGTCATCGGGTGAACCGACATGCGAGGCAATGGAGACGTACTCGTCACGCGTGCTGTCGTGCCTGCACATGCTTTTATCGGGCAAAGATTCCAAGCCGGAGTGGAAGGCAGCCCTCGAGCAAATGCAGACCGCACTTACTCACCTCCTTGACGTGTGCGACCAGCAGGACAGAGCCATGCCGATTGACGGTTCACTTCTCGGGACTCTATCGTCGACGCTGACGCAGTCTGTATGCCTGGCAATCGTATCGGCGCACAACACGCAGCACTCGGTTGGCGAGACCTCCAGCCGCCGCATCTTTGATGAAGCGTTTGAAAATGGATCAGTGAACAAGTCGATTCAGGCTCCCCTTGCGTGCGGGAGTGTGACGGTGTCGTGCTTGCTCTCGAAGCTTACTGCTTCGTTGTCGGCTTCAGCAGAATCCACCCGGACCAAATATTTCGCGAACGCTCTGCTGCCAGCGCTAAACACGTACTTGGACTGGCTGCATTTGCACCAAGCTCTTCTGGGACAGCTCAACCCGTCTGCAAAAGCGTTGCAAGGCAGCTGTGTTGAGTTATTCCACACACTGTCGGCGAATGGGTTTGTCGAGAGAGGCCTCTGCTGTGCTCGAAAGCGGGATGGCGGACTGTCAAGCTCCATTCTTCCTGAGGATCGAGAGCTGAGCGGCTTTTTGCCATACGAGAAGGTACTCCACGGTCGGTTTGCTGAAGAGCTCCCACCCGAGAAGAAGTCGCTCGAGTTGACAGAAGAAGAGCGTTTGGTGGTGCGAGTGTCACGATTCATGGCTCTGAGTGAGAGATACGTGTTCTCGGGAAAATCGCCGTCCGCTGCTTGCCTGGAGCCTTCGTTGGAGCATCAAGTGTCCGAGCGTAACGTATCAAAACCACACGGAACTAGCGGGCAAGCTAGCGCACATCCGTTCGCCATTGATCCTGTTCTCGCTGGTCAGTTGTGCGTCTTGTGTAGTAATACGAGCACTTTCGACGACGGTGTGTGCGAGTTTTGCGGGTACGAAGACGAGGACGACGCCGTTTCTGATGAAGGAGAAGATGACGAGATGAACTCCTCTTCCTGGATTCAAGAGTATGATGTTGCATACAACATCAACGAGTCAAGCCCTGTGAGCAACGCGGCGTCGCCTCGCTCGGGCTCCGCTCGTTCGACTTCCGCTTCGTCTTCACCCCAGACTGGATCGCCGATGTCTCCGCCGCCCCAGAAACTCGAGACGGACTTCAAAACGATCATGTCAATAGGTGCCGAGCGCGATGGCTTCCAAGATGGTTTGGCTGCTGACGAGGACCAACAGCGCTTAATTGTGATCGACGCTCCGAACGTTGCCATGCGGCACGGCAGAGGCAAGATCTTTTCGTGTGCGGGCATTGAGCTGGCAATGAAGTACTTCCAGGCGCTGGGCCATCGTGTTGTCGCGTTCATCCCGGACTACATGCTTCAGTCGGACGAGGAACGCGCCGAGCACGAGAAAGAGCAGGGTGAGGCCCTCAATGCCCCGAAGATCCCTGACAACGTCGCACTGCTGAGAGAGTTGGTCCACAAGGGCGTCCTGATTCCCACGCCCCCGCAGGACTACGACGACTCGTACTCGATCCAGTACGCTGGCCTGCACAATGGGTTTGTCGTGACGAACGACTTGTTTCGAGACCACATCGTCAACATGGTGGGCCCCCGAGAGCGCAAGGTGGCAATGCGCGCGTGGCTGCGAGCGCACCAGATCTCGTACTCGTGGGTGCGCAACGAGTTCTTGCCCAACCCGAACTTCAGGTACGGTGAGGGCGTGCATGTACGTACATTGACCTGGCAAGTGCTGATGGGTTTGAGGTGCTTGCTAGGTTTCCTGACGCTGCTGACAAAGCATTCTAGGCGCTTGCCCCATCCCTGCGGTAAGTCGGCGTGCTGAACACGCTATCTGCTGAGACGAGACACTGCAACTCGCATCAAGTGTTGAAGTTCGAATGCAGGACGCGGCAGGACTTGAAGTCGGGGGCGTCATGCACCTTGAAGCAAGGCGACATACTTGCTCGAAGGAGAGCAACAAGTCTCCCACCACTTCCACGAGTTATCGACCCTCCCCTGTTATCAAGAATGGGCGAGAGCTGCGCGGCTGAGGCTGCTCCATGGTGAACTGCAACATGTTCCACCATGCGACTCGCACCTAAGGGCACCGCGAGTAGCCTACGTAACCTTGGAGACAGCGATGATGTACTCTGTAGTACACATGGTTGACCGGACGATGAGCGGACGGAAGGCAATCTCTGGTTGCCATGATGAAGCGGACGATGAGTGCATGAAACTAGATGAAAGAAGCCAACGAAAATCATATATAACTCCACACTGGATCATCATGAGGAAGATGTTTATTGCAGCATCCTGTAAATCTTCCCGGTGATTTGTTTCAGTCCTTCCAACGTCGGTATGGTATCCGTGAGTGGAAGAGTACACTCCTGCTGCCGGACCTTCACGTCTTCACTGATCAAGAACTTCCACTCGAGAAAATTGGTCACGATGCCATACACCACAGTGAGATCTTCGACATCAGCCAGAGCTTCCAGCCCCGTCACATTGTGAACCATTGCTTGCAGCATATCTTCACGCTTTGCTTCGACAATTGAAATTATCTTGGTGCCACGCTTGAGCACGAAGCATGTTCCTTCCAACCACGTCTTCTTCGACTAATATGCGGACATTCCCGAGCAGACGACTGACTGTCTCAAGAATCGGGGCGATAAAAAACAATCTCTTGGCTTCTTTCCCGTCGGAGATTTGTCCATAGCGATTCCGCAAGTCACGAATACGATCGAGGAGTAGCTGGATGTCAGCATCAGGAATATCGCTTGGTTGAAGGTCGTAGGAATGCTCAAAGTTGTAAATAGGTTTGATATCTTCCCAACAGAGAGTCGAATGGCCCACAGACTTGTCGATATCGTGATTTCTCCGCTTTTTCTTTGTGTTCTTGGCGACTTCACTTGAGATTTCTCAGTCTCGAACTTTCTGGCGAGAAAGAACATGACCGAACGGCTGGTCGAGGTGGAGCTGGAGTGCGCCGTGTATGGCGAAGGAACTATGTTTCCCGTGAAGGTCGCACGTGATGCAAAAGTGAGCGCGCTGCAGAAGGCCATATTTGAGGATCAACGATACAGCGAGCGTTATAAGTTTGATGCGAGCGACTTGACGCTGTACTTGGCGCGGAAGAACGACGAGTGGCTGAAGAGCGACCACACGCTCAAGCCTCTTTTGAAACAAGGACGACAAGACAGCAGCGAATATGTGGTGGAGATGATTCCCAACTGGAAGCTAAATAAGCCGGCGTATTTTGGGGACTTTCAGCTCGGAGACGAAGAGATTCACATCTTGGTGGAACTTCCAACGCAAGTTGCTGCTCCGAGCGGGGTGATACCCCCTTTGCCATCAACTACACTACACCTTCCGGTTGCTGTACCGATTGGCCCTGAAGTGGATCTTCGTTCGTGCGATCATCTCCTCGCATTCTTGGAAAGCGAAAT
>KV735221.1:4190-26443 GCA_000500225.2 Phytophthora pinifolia | reverse complement strand
CATCATCTTCGGGTGTCTCTGGGTGCTTGTGTTGATGAAGAACACTTTCTTGATCGGCGGCGGCGCGCTCATTGTGTTCTCGTGTGGAACTTCGAGAACGTTTTGCTTGACGACATGTGTCGACGTGGACAACGGCGTTGAGGCTTACCAAAATGTGGTGTGCCTGCGCTGGAGACGAGAGGTGCGATGCATGTTCAATACTACAAGTACTCCGTAGAACTACATGTAGTAGTAGTCAGGTTGTGACGGTAGGTTGCGAGTGTAGTCGGTGGGTGGATAGCCTGAAAACAAACGAAAGCTAGCGGATCTCCAGCTTGGATGATAAGCAGCTCGACAGTGAGCGAGTTGTTGCAGGCGTAGAGTTTCAATTGCGGTTTAAATCTGCTTGGACGACATGCAAACATGAGGGGAAAAAGGAAAAACGGACATCCGCTGTGGCCTGCGTCTGTCCGGTCACATGACGATGGTACCAGGGTCGGGAATACTGGCCGAGATGGCCTTATGCGGCAGGATGAGGCCGCCGTTGATGAACTTCTCGTCCTTCACCTGCACATCCTCGCCGACAACGGTGATTCCCTCGATTCGGCACTAAACCAGAATGCATGTCAATATTGGTTAGGCACAAAAGGACAAAAACAGGCCAACCAACCCCAGTTCAATTATCACAAAGCAGCAAAACATACCCAACGGCCGATTGTTGATCCCCATCCGATAATACTCGACTGGATCCACGAGTTGGCGCGCACCGTCACGCCACGCAGCAGCGTCGTTCGGCTAAGTCGAACACCTGCATCGGAGTTCACGCAACGGGTTAGTGGGAAATGCTCAAGAGCAGACTCAGACTGAGCGAGTCTTCGTACCATCTTCAATGACGCATCCAGGACCAACGACAACGTTGGGGCCGATGAGACAGCCCTCCCCGATGACGGCCGTGGGGTCCACCATGACGTTTCCAATGAACTTGGAGCCCGTGGACAGCGCGTCGGCGTTCGAGCGCTCCAGGAAGTCGAGGTGCAGACACATGCCCGAGAGGAAGTCCTTCGGCTGACCGATGTCCATCCAGTATCCCGGCAAGACCATCGAGTAGAGGTTGCCCTCGGCCGCCATCTGCGGGAAGATCTCCTTCTCGATCGACGTTGGACGCAGCTGGATGCGGTCCAGCACTTCTCGGTTGAAGATGTAGATACCGGCGTTGATCTTGTTGCCCACGTACTCGCGCGGTTTCTCCACGAATCTCTGGATCTGGCCGCCTGCACCGGAGATCACCACGCCGTATTTCGAGGGCTCGTCCACGCGAGTCACCATCAGTGTTCCTTCAGATCCATGGGCCTCGTGGAAGTCCAGGAACTCTTGCAGCCGGTACTCACAGATGACGTCACTGTTGAAGACGAAGAAGGGATCTCCGTCATCCAGCAGTTCTCGGGCCAAAGCCAGCGGGCCAGCCGTGCCCAGCGGCTCAGTCTCGTGCGAGCACGAGATCTTGATATTGTACTGAGATGCATTAACATAAATCAATAATGAGATTAGTTAGTGGAAAATCTTCTTTTCCGATATTTCCGACACGTGGCCGATTTTCTGCCGGTACCTTCTTCTCCATCGACTCAAGCGCCGCCAGCATGACTTGAGGCTGGTAGTTTACGGCCAGGATCACCTCCGTCACGCCCACCTGTTAATTGGGCACACAAGCCACAGGAATTCAAGCGTGCCCGTGAGTTCCGAATCTGCGACCCGACATGTCGAAATAAGGGGGAAAAAGCCCCACGCACCGCCACGAGCGCCTCGATCTGGTGCAGCACGATGGACTTGTTGCAGAACTCCACCAGAGGTTTGGGGCACGACAGCGTGAGGGGCCGCAGCCGCGTGCCGAAGCCGCCGACGAGGATCAGCGCCTTCATCTTCTACCAATGGGATTCAATTTCGATCTTGCATTTTGCCAGCAACGTCGTCCCTGCTTAAGTACGAAGTTGCCAGTGCCGACAACTTCAACTTGGCAACTAGTTTTTCGAGTTTGTATAATAAAAATAATAAGCTTTTGGGGACGAAGACTCCGATGCTGCTTTTGCCGCCTCGGATCTGAGTCGGCCACTGAAAATAGGCTGGAAGCTGATGCAAGAACCACGCACGGATATGGCCGATACGGCAGAGATGCAATCGCCAATTCACAAGACCGCTCGAAGATGGTGACAAGCTTCCGGTTCATCAGCTTCGTGGCTGCAATGCTGTCGCTGCTCCAGTTGGCTCGAAGTTGCATCCACGATACTTTAGACCACAAAGTGGCTGATGGTCACCAGCACTATGGTGATGACCATCCGTTTGACGTTCGCAACCGAAAGCGGAAGCTCACAGAGCAGGACTCGGCTAACTTCCAGACGTACGAGGCCGCGACGGCGGATGACGCCTATAAGCCGATCCGTATCACGCCGTACTACGACGAAGCCACGCTCAATCTCCTTTCTGCCGAGAAGCGAGACGTGATCTACAAGATCATCCCCGAAGCGATCAGCCGCTTCAAGAACGCGCTGGAGGTCATTCCAGTGCAAGGGAAGCTGGTAGCGCAGCATGCTTGCATGACGCAGTGGCAGACGACACCGCCGACCTGCGAGAAGTTGGTCCAGAATGAAAAGTGCCTCGAGATGCCCATTCCGAACGACCACTTCGGAGCCACGCGCTACTGTAGTTCATGTGCTGGCTCAAACTGCGCTGCTGGTCAATGCTCTTACACCGAAGCCAAGGGTGTGGACAACACGGACTTCCTGCTCTACATTCGCTCGGCAACGACCGCCTACTGCAGTTCGCGAACGCTCGCCTACGCGACTTCGTGCCAGAAGGACCAGTACGACCGCCCTACGTTCGGCATGGCCAACTTCTGCCCCTCGCAGATCAGTACAGCGGATGAAGACTACGAGTCGCAGATGGCCACCGCCATGCACGAGATCACGCACGCGCTCGGGTTCTCGGCGCAGTTCTTCCCGTACATGCGTTATCCGGACGGCACGCCGCGAACTGCTCGCGATTCAAGCGGCCGACCACCCACTTACAAGTCCGGGACGTGTCCGAACGGCTCTCCGATCTCGTATTACATCGCCCCGAGCACCGACACGGTACAACATTCCACCGAGCGAGGCCACGTCGTCGCCAAGATGGTGACGCCGAACGTGGCCGCGTTCGCGAAAGCTCACTTCGGCTGTGACTCGCTCGCTGGGGCGGAGATCGAGCAGCAAGACGACACGGGCTGCATCGGGTCGCACTGGGAAGAACGCATCTTTGAGCCGGAGTACATGACGGCCGTCGAAAGCTTCCGCAACGTCTTTAGTGCCTTGACCTTGGCCTTTTTCGAGGACTCTGGATGGTACCGTGCGAACACCTTGGCAGCCGAGCGCCTTCATTTCGGAGAGAATCGCGGTTGCGCTTTCGCCATCGAGAAGTGCATCAACCCGGACACGGCTCAACCTGTAGCGGCCGACCACTACTGCACCAGCAACGCGGCTGAAAGCTGCTCGGTGGACGCGACGTCGCGCTCCGTCTGCACGATCGAGACTGGCCGGTCGATCCCAAGCGACTATCAGTACTTCGCTGGGTCGCCCACAAAGGGAGGGGATGACTTCGCCGACTTCTGTCCCATCAACGTTGGCTACACGTACGGAGACTGCAGTAAGCCGGACAACCTCGCCACCCCAGGCTCCACCAACATCAACATCTTGGGCGAATCCTACTGCTCCAACTGCAAGTGCACAGCCACCACGCTGCGAAGTGCCGACTCGACCAGTTGGATCGTCAATGCTCGTCGACAGACAGGCTGCTACGCGATGCGGTGCATCGACGACGGCAGCAACGAGGCCAGTAAAAGTATCATCGAGTTCACGATCCCTCGGAGCCAGTCGAGTGATGCTGTTCTGGTCAACTGCACCACTAAAGGCCAACAGATTCCGGTGCCCGGATTCTCTGGCCGCCTCACGTGTCCAGACCCGAACGTCATCTGCGATTCGGCAGCGGCCTACAGCTTCGTAGCTGACCCCGGCACCGGCACCGGCTCGGCGACTGCAAATCTGCGCTCGAACGATGCAGCGGACAGCTTCCCAGAGGAATCGTGGGTTTTCTACGTGTTCGGACTGGCACTAAACTATTATTTTTTACACTAAACTATTACACTAAACTATTATTTTTAAAAAGATTAAACAAATCCGACTTTTCATGATGTTAGTATTCTTCAACATTGTTCCAGAACTTGTCAAGCCGCTCAGTAAACAGCCACGTATTCACGAAACTTTGCTGGAAAATTAGTGCGTACTGCTCGAACTCGACAGCGCCGACAGAGGAAAGTTGTTGGAGAGGAGGCTCCGTTGTCCGCAGTTGCTGGAGTGTGAATGCCGTAATGAATCGCGACGGAGCTTCAGGAAACATTTCACGAAAGGGACCTCTTTGCACTCGGTGAGCCGCTTTGAATGATTCCGCGAGTGCGGCTGCACTCTGCTTCACTCTCGAAAGCGTCACTAATCCGCTAGCGAGATCAGAACTTCGCTGAAACGCGGTCTGAATGTCACTTTCTCGCTCGCGGAGGAAGTCCATTCGCCCTTTGAGTTGCTCTTCCTCGCTTTCCGTCGTCGCTTGCGCCAAAATCTGCTCAAACACGAGAGAGTTACCATTTACCTCGACCCTAATTTTTGTCAAGTTTGTTATTCCTACCTCTCGAAGCCACGAGGGTAGAGCAGTTTGAAGCTGCCAAGTGCCAACTGGGCAGCAACGCACATGGTCCTCGCCCGAGTCTGGTTTTCCACTGTCGGCAGCGTTATCCAACTCGAGCGCATCACGTGAAATGAAGCTGCATATCCCAAAAGACGGTGCGGTTTCCGTCGAATCCATCTCCGCAGCTTCAGCTTGACTCTCCATGCTGCTGGTTGTAAGCTGCAAGTGGACGAGTTGGTTGCTCGGGTGGGAAGATTCATCGTCTTTGTTGGTTTTCTCGTGAACAACGTTCCCTTCACTGGCAAGTTTAGCCTTTCGCACGAATGAATGGCGATATGTATACTGCCCCAGCAACGTTCCTTGCTTGAAGAAGGTCCTTGAACTCGCAGTGGACTCTGGCGCTCGCAAAGGACCCACGACGTACTGAAACAGGAATGGCGAGTCGGTGGCTGGCAAGCTAGGAAACGAAAGACTGCGGATACTTTCGTTGTTGTAAACTTCGCGGATCACCGTGTCGAAACTTTGGAAGCGACTACCGCTTAGAAGAACAACTTGTTTCTTCACTTGGAAGGTTTTGTCACAGTCGGGATCCACACGTTGCCAATTGAAAAGGAGTTCAAGCAATCGCTTCACATCTTGTCGATAAAATCCAAACTTTTTGCGATAACTGGCATCCATGCTGGCCTTCTCTCTGATCTCTTCCAAAGATTCGTCCACCAGTGGCTCGGAAGACACCAGTAGCAGTCTCGACAACGTTGGTGTTGCCAACACCTTTCTGAGCGCGTCCCAGGTGGATTCATAATTACACGACCCTCCAGTATCATGAATCGGGAGCACAAACAACCCAAAAGCTCCAAAACAATGGGTCAGAGGCTTCAACCACCGAGCTTCATCGCTTCGTAAACGTTTTGAAGGAGGCAGAAGCAAGTTCTGGTACCGCACGTGGAATTTCGTGAGCAGTGCCCGCACGCTCACGTTCTGTTGGTCTTCTCCATCTTGGTTATTCGCAGCAAGCTGATCATTCTCGTTCGTTAAGATGAGATGCGCCCCGTGTGCCAGACTGTCACGGATTCCAGGCGCATTCCACGTTGCTCGGTACATCTCGCGAAACCTACCGAGAAGGACAGCAGTGGTCGGATCTCCGCCTTCAGGTGACGACATGTTATTGCCAGCGTACACCAGGGCTTCATGGATGTGAACGTTGGATTCTGGGAAGAACTGTCCGCCCAAATGAACTGTCAAGTTGAGGCCAGCGAAGGGCGTGTCCACTGTGTTTTCAGCGATGGCGTGCCACAAGTTCGGCTCTCTGGTGTCTTGACTCATCATTCCTAAGATACTGCGCGGCTTGTTCTCGTTGCCCAAGGCAACGATATCAAATTGCTGCGGAGATTGAGCCACCGACGTGAAGCTGGCTTGGAAACGCTCGGAGTGTTGAATGTTCTCGAAGGAGACTCGATAGTAGTGCCCTGGACGTACATGTGTGATGAAAAACGAGTTGGCTTGGTCAGCGAAGAAGCGTTGGAAGACCCGACGACTTTCTTTGAGTAGGGGGTTCTCGACCACGCAAACAACGTCTGCGTCTCGGTCGATCTCCAAGAGAATCACGGCACAGGATTCATCCACCCATCCAACCACAGGCCCCAGCAGAACCTTGGACAGCTCACCCTCGTGCTGGTCTTTGCCTACTCGATTTGCTTCGATGACGTTATTCTGGCCGCTTTCCAGCTTCAGCTCCAGGAATCCTTTGTTGCTGCTAACTTCTTCGACGTGCTCGAACTCGAATCGGTCGAGCAGTAGCCCGTTGCGTTTGGGTATCACGGTAGCATAAGGTGACGCTGAAATCGCTCCAACCGTAAGTTGCTCCGCTTCCGTTCGCAACTTCACGTCCTTTATCCTCGTCCTGGCAAAGCAGCGAGTGGGATTAGCACCTGAGAGTACAACAAATTTGCGGCTGGGTTGTTGGAGTTTCCAGTCGAAAAGTTGAGAAAGCAGGCGAGTCTGGGCTGCACCATTGGCGCTCCACGACGTTTCAATCGCGTCAGAAGTCCTGACCGAGTTTCTCGATTCAAGAACGACGTCTTCTATCAGCGGAGTCTCACAGCAAACCATGAGAAGCTGGACGTTTTCCCTCTCCAGTGTTTCTTCAATAAACGCCCACTGCACGGTACTCAGCAGTTCATTTTCCCGCGCTTGAGCCCCACCAGGTTCCAATCTGCTGCTACGTAAGTCTAGGACGAGGATGCCAATGCTTCCGATTTCAAGCAGGAACTCCTCACCTCGCTGTGGAGATAAAAGCTGGTTGAAACTCACCAATTGCTTCTCCAACTTGACTTTCTCGGCCTCCAAAGCGCGAAGGTTTTTCTCCACGCGTCTTGCACCCTCGATTTCGTGCCGTTTTTTCTGAAGCTCCAAGTCCTCGGCAATTTGGGGGATTTGGTTGGACAGCACGAAGATCTGAGCTGTTGAGGCCAAGGCTTTCTCTGCGATAGCAAGCAGTTCCGCCTGCAGAAACGAAAAAAAACAAGTTTAATCAGCGTTTAATCGTTTTAACTACAAACTTCTACTTACCTCACGTGCAACGAGTTGTTTAAAGTCGTCGTCCCACAGTTGGCGCTGGTACTCGTGAAAGAGTCGACGCGCACATCGCGTTACCGTTCGAATGACCTGCATCTGCATCCAGAAACGTAACAAAAAATAAAGAGTTAGGTCTGAAAACCCATCGTAACAACGCGTACGACTTCCTACCCGAAGTGTGGGCTGCTCATGATCAATGAAGAACTCATCGCGAGTGGTGAACTGCGGGTAAACGTCTTCGTCGCTCCACATCATGAGGTTACTGGCGTTGGCGAGCACGAACTGTAGGTTAGGCGACAGCGTCCACTGCGTCCGATACGCAGATCGTAGTACGTCAGTAGCCTTTGTCTCCATCATCGGCCAGTCAGGTTGAGCCGCTGCATCACCCAGCAGACCCTCCCCATGAAGTAACAACAGCTGCACTGCCCTGTCGAACATGCGCTTCATGGCAACCTGTCCACCGAGATGCAGCACCATCTGCGTCTCCCTCCGCTCAACTCTCTCTCGAACATCCTTCCACATATTCGCCTCACCGCTCTCTAGATCGTACACATCATCTCCACTCACAACCACCGCGTTCAGCCTGCTGCCGTGCTCCAAACTTTGCGTCCGAAAACTTGCTCTCTTGGCCTCCACATCCTCCTTTCGAACGCCTCCAAAAGTGACAGTATAGCTCTTCCCAGGCACCAACCGATCCAGTATAAATACGACAGGTTGGTTAGCTTCACATTGCACTGCAACGCGATGCTGCGGCACCTCCACCATAGTGTTCGTCACGGCGTCCAGCGTCGACACGTGCGCCGTCACCACAGCGCGTCGATTTACCTCCAGCAGCACTCGAGCTCGTTGAAACTCCACTTCACCCACCACAGGACCCAGAACGACCGTCACATCTATAGAAACACATTGCAAAGTGTCAAGAAAGATCGTTAACGTGTCCCTAGTTGAACAGAAGACAAGCACCTGGACGGATGTCAATTATCACGTTATCCACTGACATTTGGCCCGGACGAAGCACTGGCAGAGGTCTATAGCGCACACTGAGCGCCTGTAAGGACCGATGCATGTCCGCTAGCTCTTCTTTGAGCCGCATGGGCTCCGTCTCACCACTCTCAGCGTTCCCCATGGTCAATGATACCACCGCGACTCTCCAAGTTGAAGTATTATTGTGAGTACTTAAGTATTAGGTTGTGTATATTACATCAAAAGAGGATATTTGATCTAAAAGTATTAGGTTGTGTATATTACATCAAAAGAGGATATTTGATCTAAAAGTCAAGATGCCGCTCGTGGACAAGAGGAAGGAGGTGCTGCGGCTGTACCGCGAGATCCTGCGCACCACGCGCTTTTTCCCGCACCGCAATGAGCAGGGTCAGCTGTGGTCGGACGTTTTGCAGAAGAACGCGCGCATGGAGATCGAGCAGAACCGCTATGAGGCGGTGAGCGCTGCGCACCCTCAAATTATAACTATAATAAACCCTAATCTTATATTTACTAATTGTTACATTTAGGACGGCGAGACCATCTCCAAGCGCATTCTCTTCGGCTGGAAGTGTCTGCAAGAGGTCCAGGAAAAGGTAGGAGCAGTAAGTAACTGATACCCATGGACTGAATCTCATCACTTGGCTGTTTGTGCAAAATGTTTTGGTGGTATTTTTTGTTTAGATGATGGAGAAACAGCAAGAGCTCTCGAACGGGGATGTCAAGCCTGAAAGTGACAAAGCCCCTTAAAACAAGAAGAAAAGAAGAACCACAAGATTTCCAAGTAGATTCATATCACAGTAGAGGCATGAAGTGCTGGTTGCTACGGAACTCGAGGTACAGCGTGAAGAGCACGTGCAGCGACTCGTAGACGTTCTTGTGTACGGGGATGTCTAGCAGCGCGCAGATGACCCGCACGTACTGCTCAAGATTCATGTCCAGGTCCGCGCTGGGCAGCGTGGTCTTGGTCAGCAGCTCTTCGAACTCCTCTGGCCACACCTGCATGAGGCTCTCGATATCTGGCATGGTCTTGGTGTAGTGAACTTGCGGCGGCGGCTTCGTGCGGTGCAGATCGGCGATGGATTTGATCCAGCGGTTGATTTCTCGCGGAGACTTCTCGGCGTTCTCAATGCTACGCACGACGATGTCGCCGTGCTTCTTCTTGGACGTGGAGCGGAGCTGCAAGTCCAGCACCGTCGCGTCCGACTGGTTCAGACTGGGCTCGTCCAGCATCCTGAGTCCAAGCTGGTCTGCCTGACCGTCCGGGCGCGGGACCTTTAAGAAGGCGTCCATGTCCCCCACAGCAGGAATGTACTCTGGAATGAAGCACTTGAGGCGCGTCTCGAGCTCGATCTCCTGCGCTTTGAAGCGCCCAATGTACTGGAACAGCTCACGGATCTCGTGCGAGACCTTCAAGTGCGCGTAGTCGCTCTCCTTGTATCCACCGGCATTCGCCATCATGGCCGCATGATTCGAGCCTCCGCCTGTGGTCGGAGTGCTCGTGCCAGCGCTACTAAGTGCCTGGGGCGCTGTAGATGACGCTGCGTGGGAAGGTGACTGAGATTCTTCGCCTTCCTCCTCCTCTTCATCGTCTTCGTCGCCACTTTCCGAGTCTTCCGAGGAACTCGCTGACTCCTGTGCAGGCTTTCGAGCTGGCTCGGGGCGCTTTTCAGGCACTGCAGCAACAGGTTTCATCGCAGGAGCGACAGCTTCCTTCTTGCTCTCGCTTGGTGGTGTCTGACGGGCCACCGCCGCTAAAGGTGCTGCTTGACTGTCTTTCGAGTCTTGTCGAGCTTTCGGACTCGGGTGGCCGTTGGTGTCGACGCTGTCGCCCGAGTCGCTGAGATCCACTTCTTCATCGAACGGTTTGTTCTTCGCCTCATTGCCCACCACCGTCGGCGACGGCTTTGCGTCACGAGCGTTGGCTGCTAAGGACACGCTCGAAGGTTTCTCGGACGCGACTGTGGACTTCGCTTTGGGGCTTTCCACCTCCTGGACGCTCTCGGACAGCTCAAGCGCTTCGTCGAACAGCTGGTTCTTGAAAGCTTTGCCGCCTCCGGTCTGCTTCTTGGGCGAGTTGGGGCTTTCGGACGCGAGGCTGCCTTCCGACTCGCTCAGGTCCACTGCTTCGTCGAATGGCTGGTTCACCAAGGCGCGTTCCGAGCCTGCAGGCTTGACGCCCGCATCGGGCTTGGCCTTGCGGTTGCGGTCATCGTCTGACTCGGAGAGATCGTCCTCACTACCAGAGTCCTCTTCACTGCCACTGTCCGAGATGTCCTCGTCGGAATCGTCCTCATCCGCGTGTTTCGACTCGCGCTTCGACATGGTTGGAGGTGCAACTTGGTTCACCGAGCTCCTGTAGCGTCACGCGTGGCGTGAAGCGATGGATCTCGTCCGTGTTTTGGAGACTGCTCGACCGTCGCGTCCGTTCACGAAAGCTTTTCAAAGCCGACAACATGTATATACTAGTAGTATATGTATGTTGTCGGCTTTGAAAAGTATTACTACGGTATGTAGTACTAGGTGAAAGAACGAAAAAAAAACAGTTTTGAAGTAGTAATAGTGTTTATGTATGCTACGAGCATCGCTCAACATGTCAAAGTGCTTAAAAGGTGGGCACCGAGCGCGTGTCAGCCCACGCGTGTTTGGGCTCCGTCCACACCTGCACGTTCTCGAACGTGGCGTCGCCCGAAGCCGTCAGCGCAATGCCGTCCGACTTGGTCTGGCTGGCGCACGGGTAGACACGAGCCGACAGCGCGAAGCGGCCGTTCACGAACACCTCGACGCTCGACACGTCCACGAACACGTGGAAGCTCAGCTTCTCGCGAGTGGCCTCGCACACGTCGTTCTTCGAGGCACCCGTGAACTGGTCGTACAGGTAGAAGTAGCCCCACACCGACTCGGAGATCGGCTTCACGCCATTCTCAGCGAACACGGCGCAGTCCGCAGTCGAACTGTTGGAGCGGTCAATGATCACCTTCTTCTCCGCGTCGTCGTACACGATGGTCGTCACCTCGTCGCCAACGCTGCTGCGACGCACCTCGAAGCCGACCTTGCTGCCACGCTCGAACTTCGGCACCTCAGCGATCAGCTCGAACGACGTACCCGTCGACTTGAGCACCTCCGACGTGCCGTTCACCGACACGCTGGCAACTTCCTCGAGCGCGTTCTCGTTACGGAGCAGCTGTAGGTCGCTCAGCGGCTTCACGCCCAGCGTCTTAATGGTCTTGCTCTGCTTCGTCGAGGCGTCAGCGCAGGGCACGTCCTTCGAGTCGGACACGATCCAGTCGCCCTTGCCCACCAGGTGCTCGTCCACGTCGTAGATGTCGCGCACGATGGTGATGCCCACCTCACGCGGCACCGACAGAATGCCGTCCCAGCCCTGGGGCTGGCCCGTTGTGAAGTTGTTGTCTTCGGTGATCCAGCCGATCAGGACGTTCTTACCGTCCTTGTTCGTGTAGATGCTGTTGGCGTACCAGTCGCTGCGGTCCGACACACCGACCATCAGAGGCGTGAACAGACCAGCCTCAGGGTCGGTCTCCACGCCGCAGCCTGCACCGGAGACCGAGCCCGTGGCCCACATCGGGTAGCGGTTCGGGTCTCCTTCAGCAGCGAACAGCATCACGTTGTGGAGCTCACCTTCCTCGTCCGTCATCTCACGGTAAATGGTGGTCTCGAAGTTGAAGCCCCAGCTGCCGCTGTACTCGGAGAACGTCGTGTTCTTCTCCTGGGCGAGCAGGTAGCCCTTGTACTCCCAGTTCACGTAGTCCTCAGCGTGGTAGAGGAAGATACGAGGGCCAACCTCCTTAATGCCGCCAGCCACGAGCAGGTAGTTGCTGCCGTTGGTGGCGTCGTAGCCGAAGCGAGCGTCCAGCGACTGCGAGTGGAATGGGTGGGGGTCACGCCAGCCAGTGACGTTCAGGCCCGTGGGCGGCAGCTCGATCAGCGGCTTGCTACCCTTCTGCCAGCTCTTACCACCATCGTCCGTGGTGGCGTACACGACGTGCTCGCCGAAAAGGTACTTCTTCTTCCACGAAATTGGAAGCGCGGTGACGCCCGTGTAGAACACGGTGTGCTTGCCGTCGATGGCGTTGTCCATGGCGAAACCCGAGAACACGCCCAGGTTGTCCCATTTGTCCTCGAACGGGCGGAGCGCGTTGGGGTAGTCCTCCCAGGTCACCTGGTCCTCGGACACGGCGTGGCCCCAAGTCATGTTGCCCCAGATCGTCGAGTTCGGGTTGAGCTGGTAGAACATGTGGTACAGGCCGGTCTCCGAGTCGTAGTACGGCGCACACGGGTCGTTCATCCACTTCTCGCGGGCCTGGAAGTGGTAAACGGGGCGGAACTGGTTGAAGAGGTCGGTGCCAGGCTCAGCCTCCACCACGTTGGCACGGACGGCCGCGGGGCTGAAGACGAGGGCGGTGACGAAAGCACCGAGGGCCAGGATGCTCGGGAAGACCTTCATAGTTGGTTGGGGAAGCCTCCGAGGATCAGGTGGTCGTGGAACTTGGGGAGTTGCTTCGGTGTACTGCGAAGTAAATTGTGGAGTGACGATTGTACGGCTCGCCTCAGCGCGTGGCTCGACTGGTGTTGGTCCTTGGCTCGTGGTGTGACAGCGGAGCTTGGCGAGCCTCGGTGCTTGAAGTTGGGCGCGACCGCGACGGGGCGAGCGCGGAGTTAACAACGCGAAGTGCGGGCTTTGCGCGGTTTGCAACGCATCGAACTTGATTTACTTCAGCTTGCCTGAGGCTTGAAACCTGCGACAATACATTCCCAAACGACGCGATTAGCAAATGCCGCACAAGCCTCAATTCACGAACCTGTCATAATCTGTATACCTGCGATGTCTAAAGTGCTTTTACCGGGCACATCGGAGCAGATAACTTCAACTAGTGTGACCATCTGGTTGCTCGCAGAGGCATCGCGCCGAAATCGATGCGCTTGAAATCTTTCGTTATCGCATGTGGTCGAACAGCGCACTGGTTGAAGTGTTCATCAGCTCAGCAACACACCTAGCACAAACTGGTAGTGAGCAGCTGTGTTTCCGTGGTCAAGACCACGGAAATGCTGCACTGGAACTTCCAAGGCTTCTTCGCTTCAAAGACAACCCGTCTCCGGCAATGCACCGAGAGAGCACGCTCAAGAGCCGGCATGGAGCTCGATCATACGATCGATCCTCCTTCGAGCAAAAACCGGAGCTTGATTACTTGTCTGTATGCTGGTGGTTTGCGGCAGCTTGAGAAACGGAGCGTGCATTTCATTAATAAATCGCCCAAGAAACGCAGCGTTAACCTCCCATGTGGGTCCAGTGTAACTACGGAGAGCGGTCTCCTGCCGGTGCCCAGCACAGAAGAGATCGCAGGCTTGCTTCATGCAGGAATGGCAGCATTTGCTTAATTAACCTAGCGTTGGGGTCAGTCACAGTCATGTAACTCGGCCTTAAGCAACAGGGGCTGACTACCATCCGCCAGACATCGTTGCCGTCAGGGATTTCACAGCAGTTAACTTACTAACGTTACATACCTTCCGTAGCCTCAACGAGCTTTGGCAATCTTCGCGGAGCTCTTCGTATTTTTTGTCAAAGCTGCATAGAGCAAACTTAATGTCGAGCTCAAGTTGTCACTCGCTCAATAATAATTTAGAGCAAAAAGACCAAAAGTGAGTGCTTCCAAAACAACACAGAGCAACCATGGCAGGAAGGTAGCGTCTCGATTTCATTCACTCTTTCTTCTACCGCTTGATTTGGGTTTGAGCTTTTGAGCATCGACAGAAGATTAAATGCTACTAACAGGTCCACTAAAATGGTAAAACAAGTAGAAGGCTCGCAAAAATGTCACCATCCACACCTGGGTCGTAAATCATCTGCAGTTGGCTTCTGCTACTGTGTTGTTGGCAGCTCCCACGCGGTCTCATTGGTGAGTCGGTTAACATAATACGTCTGCTGCGTCCCCGGGTCGAACACTTCCTCCCATTGCGCATCGCTGGCGGGTTGCGAGGTTGAGTACGTCTGGTCATCTCCACTGGAGGTGTATGGATAATAATATCCGTCGGTCCCAGCTGCTGCTGCAGACGGCAGGTTGATGCTGTAGCTGGAAGCGCCGGCGTCGTACGCAGAGCTTCCTCCAGCACTGGGATAACTTCCAGCAGCTTGAGCTTGGGTGTAGTCGCTCTGCTGCCACTGTCCGTCGGATCCGTAAGCGTAGCCTGACCAAGCCGCATTGGGATCAAGCGCTGCCTGAGAATCGACATAGCTGCCGCTTCCGGCAGCGGATCCCGCTCCGTCGCCGGAGTACGCGTCCCACCCACTGGTGTTGCTACCATTGGCGTAGTAGTTGTCCTCAGTTGGAGCTGGACTGTAGCCCGGCATTTCGTACGCGCTGTACTCCGTTCCGTACCAGTTGGACCCACCCGATCCGTTGGCGTCATTCGCGTAGTAGCTGCTGCTATCGACGAGGCCAGCAGCTTCTGGAACGCTTTCTGGAGAGCCATACCCGTAGTCGTAGCCTGCTGGGTAGCTAGCTGAATACGCCTCGTACCCCGTCCAAGCTTCCGTTGTCTCAGCTGGAGGGTAGTAGTTGTAGTACGGGTCTGTGGCCGTCTCGTTCCCCGTCCAGGAAGGATTTGACGCAGACAACGCCTGCTCTTCAACAGCAATCGGTGCTGGCTCAACTGCAACTGAGCTTTGCACCGCGCTGACTGCATTTACCTGACGATTCAGTTCTTCTTCCTGCTTCCGCTTGTCTCCCAGCTCTTTCTGCTGCACCTCGTACTCCTTCGCCCGCTGACGCTGAGCTACTCGCTCGCTTCGAGCCAACAGCTTCAGACGCTTCCACTCCCAGAACCGCTCAGCCCTGATCGAAAGCACAACACACAGTCAACCTCGGGACTACTGCGCTCTTACACTACAGACGTACAGCGAGTGGTTGATCCACACGGTTCGCTTCGGGTCCAGCGAGAACTCGACTAGAAACATCGCGACCGGAACATCCTCCACCACTTGCTCCTCGTCTCCAGCCTTGCGGCGCTTCTTCTTGGGCAACGGCGGGTCGTACGGCTGAGCCAGAGGCACCATGCTCTCCGTGATGGCTTGCTTTGCATGCACATCCGCCAGCCACGCCGCGTCTGAAGCTTCCGGGTCCGATCCAGTCTCTCCTTGCTTGCCTGGGTCAGATAGGTTAACCTCCTTTCCCCAACTTTCAAGCTGTCGCCACGCACACAGCGCACGCTCAGCTGGCTGCGCTTGTTGAGGCGTTAACCTCTTAAACCTCACGGTCTGTCGGTTGCGAAGCCACCCTCGTAGGTCTTCGCTCGTCCAGACTTCGTTCGATCCTGGATGAAGCAGCCCAAGGCCCGGCAACGGAACCCCCACCGTCACGTACTCGTCGACCAGCAGGCCGAAGAACCGGCCACGAATGGATAATTGCCGACGTGCTAAGGCGTGCAAGCTACGAAGACGCCGCTCAACAGGCGAGTCGGTAGCCAGCGAGGGTGCGATGCCCAGCGCATTCTTTGCCCGGAACGCCAGTCGCTTCGCTAGTCGCGCATCTTCTTGTCGCCGCAGCCACAGCTCGCTTTTCTCTTTACGTCGAGCAGCAAGCAGCCGTCTAGCGCGAAGAATCGGAGCTTGAGAGCGCCAGAAAGCTTGGATCTTCCTGGCGCAACGGTCCTGACGAGCTTGAAGAGCCCTCGCTCGCATTTTGTCCACGTCTCGTCGATCTCGAGCCTCTTGCTCGTCCTGAAGACGCTTGGTGCGTTGACGTCGGCCTAGCGTTTGAAGTGGCACCGAGCGAAGCTCGCCACAGCTTTGAGCTGGATGGAATTGAGCCGCACACCGTCCGCAGACTCGACGAGGCGGATCACCGCACGCTTCACACTCCCACTGGACGGCATCGCCAGCGCTTGAGAGGCTTGGGTCGTCGTCCGAGGTACAGGAAGCGCAGAGCTCGAGCAGAGGCTCAGTGCGGTGAGCTTTCAACCCGCCACGTCGGTGCAAGAACCCGAAGCAGACGTCACAGAACAACGCTTCATCGCTGCGTTCTCCGTCATCCTTTGACGGGGTTGGGAGCTTCGGGTTGGGCTTCGACTTGGCTTTAGGCCTGCAGTCGAGGCAGCGACGTGAAGCAAGTTGGAACTTACAGAGTCCACAAAGCAGCAGTCGCTCCAGCTCGTGCTCTCGCTTACGTGACTCCACGTCTTCGACAACACTGACGGAGTCGTCCGTGCTCGACTTCTCGCCGTCTTTCGGGATGGTCTTGGCCTTGTGGAACTCGCCAAAGCACTCGAGGCAGAAGAACTCATCGCAGTCGTAGCAGACCCACTTCGCGCACCGCTCACAGTCCTTTCGGCCGTTGCAAGGGGCCTTCAACGTCCGTTCAGGGGGCGGATACGGGACGGGTTCACCTCGTACATCCTCCGCTCCCAGCCTGGACGGCTTCTGCCACGTTGAGTAGCCTGAGCGCGGGTTCATCCAGTACGGCAGCCCCCACGTCGGATCAATCAACTTGTCGTACGCATCTTGCATGCGGCGGCGCAGCTCGCGTCGTGCCAGGAAGCTCCGAGCCTGCGTTTGAATCGATACAGCAGCACGGGTAAGCGCCTCGCCCCGTAGCTTGCGTCGCCTTCCAACCAGCATGGCCATGCCCTGGACCTTMTCGTGYTGCCTCCTGAAAAGCCTCTGAAGACACGAGGCGTGGCGAGAGAGTTCACTCAAGACGTAGGCTTGRAATTGAGCGGCCAACACCTGCATCGTCGAGTGAGGGAGCAGAGAAAGCCACACCGAAGCTAGYCCACKCGCCTCTGCACCGTCAAAGCGRCCCCAGTACGGAGATTGGCCCAGCGAGAGCTCGCCAAGATGGCCGATCACACGTACAAACGCSGTAAAGTCCAGCGCTCCTTTGGCTCCGCYCGTGGCTCTCGCCACGGCCACATCGACATCCACTGACGAGAACGTTTCGACTCCTGCAGCGCCTTTWACTGCCTTTGTACCAGGCTTCACATTGCGGCGCGTGGGAGATGATACAGCGACGGGATCGACTGTAGMTTGCTGGACTTGGTGAGCKACGGGCTTGCCACGTTTACTCAGCGACCGGAAGAAGGCCACGGCYTTGGCTCGCTCCAGCTTGGTTKGCGACAGGGTTTTCCCGTCCAATTCATGCCATGCAAGCGGCATCTTCCAGCCRCTAGCGACCAAGAAGGCCAGTTGAACAACTGGAAAGGCCACGAGCGTCGGATGCTTGGCTTTCCGTTTCGCAGGTGAGASTTTGGCTGTCACGGGCGGTTTAGAAGCCGCCTCGCTCGCCAGAAGAGGACGTAAAGCGTCTTCAAGACTGGCACTGAGCGACTGCGCTATGAATCCGTCCGCGAGGTGCTGTCTGCAGAGCTCAAAGCTTTGGTCGCAGAACGTCTGTGTCTCGTCACGCTTCCGAACGACCCGAAGCACTCGCGTTAGTCTTGAAGGAAGCAAGCAGCGAAGGCGATACCAACTTTGTATCCGAACACAAGACGCCGCTCGCTGCTGCTTCTCAACGCTCCACAGCTTCGCAAGCTGCTGCGTTCTCTTCTGCTTGAGCCACCGAGAAATCCGTCCAGCGGCTCGGTGACGAAGCTGAAGGCGTCGCCATTTCCAACGGAGAATGACACGCTGGAGAAGACGCTCGGCGCGACGCTGACGAGCCACCTTCCTGCCGTTAACGCCTCGAACACGTCGCTGGATGTTTGTTGCAGCTTTGCGTCTCTGCAAGCCGCGAAGTTCCGCTTTCAGCGCCTCCTTCCTCCATTTCCTGACTCGATCTCGCCTTCTAGACTGATAGCGGCGGTAACAACGCTGAATCTGCACTGCTGCCTCGCCTTCCGTCTTCTTCACAGCTTTAGCGTTGCCTTCTTTCAGCTGAATCGGCTTCAGAAACGACACAAGACGCGCAGGTTGAGCACGGAGGCTTTGCCCTGACAGGAATCGAGATGTCTGGCTTCCAACCGGCGACGACGGGGGCAGCTCCGAGCGGCGCCACGTGGGCTCTTTCCGCTGCTGTAGCTGCTCCATTCGACGAGCTTTTTCCGCCGTCCTCGTCCGCCTCGCGAGCTTCTTGCGCCTCGCTTGGGTCATGAGGAACGTGCGTTGCTGCACCCAGCGTCTCAAGTGCTTTTGGATCAGTACAGCCGCATTCCGCGAGCGCTTGTGCTCACGTTGTACCTGTGCGAGCCACTCGCTCACTTGCTTGTTTCGAGCAGCTTCGCGTCTCGTTTCCACGCCAAACCAGCGGCAAACCGCCCGGGCGATACACTTGGCGGCTCGCTGACGTCGTAGCTGATCAAGTAGGCGGTGCCATCGCAGCCGCATGGCGTACGGGAAGATGGCTTGATGGGCTATCAGGAAGCCTGCCCCGCGCCGCTCGATGAGCCAAACCGCACGTGCTTGCTTGGACATATTACGCAGTAAAGCGAGCTGCACTCGCTCCTCTCGACGCTGTTGCTGGCGAGTTTCTTCCAGCTTGCGCCGTGTCCGATGGCCTCGATAAAGTCTCTGGAAACTCACAGCCGCGAACAACTTCCGAGCATTGGCAAGAGCGGTAACTAACGACTGACTTCGCCATTGACGCGTACGGAACGCTCGCTGAAGCAACAGCGCAGCAGCTTGCCGTGCCTGGCGGTGCTTGATGGCGCGACGCCGGAGGAATCGACGCCACACCATCTGAAGCTTCACCGCCTGACTGGAACGAAACTTGATCCGGAAAGCCAAGAGCTGGCGTTTCTGAGCTTGCAACGCACTGAGTTCTTTCCGTAATCGACGAGCTTCTCGTCGTCCTTGATGGCCGCGATAAACGCGTCTGATCTTGGCCACAGCTCGACGTTGAGCTTGTAGCCGAAGTTCCAACGTGACCCCCAACCAGCGATGAAAGTAGAGTTGGTAGAAGCGATGCTGAAAGCGAAGCAGTACATTTCGCGCAGCTTCCAGTGCTCGGTCGCTAGAGAGGTTCCGCTCGAAGAGAAATTGAGACGGTAAGATCTTCTCGGCGCGACTGAGCTCTTCACGAAGCTCGACGTCAGCTCGTGCCACTGCTTTTTCCGATCGCCGCATCTCCTTCTCTCGGGCCGCGAGTGCCGCCTGCATCAACTGTATCGTCTCCTTTGTACTTGCTGCCAATTCCTCGGCAAAAGTCGTGTCGTTGTTGCTGAAATTGCCACGTTCCGGTGATAACGGAGCAGATTCCAGTCGAGGATCGACAGCCGTCGTCTTCTTGGGGGACATCCTGTTTGATGGCTTTACAGCCTCGTCGTCGTCTCTTTTCAGCTCGATACTTTCATGGTCATTGCTCTGCTTCGCCTTCGCTTTGGCGTTGGCTCTTCGAGCTGCCAACAGCTCTCGATACAGATCTTTCGCTTCAGGTTCAGGCGTCACCTGTTTTGGCAGCACTCGAGGCTGCTGTAGAACTTGTCGGACGAGCACGCCGTCCACCGACTCAAGACGTTGGCCCGTCTCGATGGCTCGTAGCGCGGATTGCAACTGCGCAAGTTTATCCATCGCATCGGCGACTCAAAGAGAAAGGTGCAGATACGAAGCCGTAATTTTAAAATAGGGAAATTTCCGGAAGGTGATACAAATTGAATATTTCGTCAGAAGGTGATACAAAATGTTTTAACAAGCAGTCTCTCAGTCAACCAGGCCAGATTTGGTAAGTCGAAAAAAATAAAAAGCTCCGGAATACAACCGATACGCGCAGAAGCGACACTGTCGAACTGCCTATGATCTCAAACTAAGGATCATGCTAACGCGGATGCCATGCGCGCAATATCCATGGAGCTACATGCATGCAAAGACAACACCTCGGCTGATTCTATTGTCATATTTGTAGACTTTGATGGTTAGCTGTCACAAAATTTATAAAAAATGTGCAGCACGGCAGCTTCGTGATTTATTGACGCCAGTGATTGCGCCACGTAACCTATATGCACCATCACTCACGAGTGGTTACGGTAGTTACGCCTGGAGATCTTCCCTTTGAGATGGAAATGGACCGACAACAGGAGCCAGTATGGAGACTGTCACGACATCTTGAATTCCACGACACCAACGACGAATCTTCAAACGAAACTCTGCACCCCTACGTTATTTATTACGCTCTATCCATACATGCACTTTTCAAACGACATGGAGCATTTCCGGAGCTTTTAGTTTTTTGGCACTTACCAAAAACGCCTGTTTCCGGCCTGGTTGACTGAGAGACTCCTTGTTAAACACCAAGAGCTTTGGTTTTGTGTAACCGTAGGTTACGTTTGACAATATTTGGATGCGAACTACATGAATTGTGAGGAGAAATCGTAAGGCAGTTTTCTGACGATGTAGAGATGTGTACTGACTGGTTAAAAATGTACGATAAATGGTGCTGATTGAGTCGCTAGACCGCTAAGCACTCGACGAGTGCCTGCTGCCACCACGATGCGAAGACCTGCCGCTCTGCTGCCACCACGAGGCGAAGACCTGCCGCTCTGCTGCCACCGACGCGAAGACCTGCCGCTCTGGTGCCACCCTACAGGTAAGTGGCTTGGTATGACGTGTTCTACTCTACCGTCGAGTTACTCACTGCGCTTGGCCCGTTTGCGCTTGCGAAAAGGTTCTGACTGTGCGGTTGGATTTTCTGCTTTCTTCGCTTCACGCACAAGACGAATGAGGGTGCTTACCTGAAGCTGCGTGTTTCTTCGTACCCGAATGGTAGGAAGTAATTTGAGCCTGTCCATGCCTTGCGTAAATATCTTCTCAGCCTCTGCTTCTGTGCTCGTCTTTGGTACTGCAGACCCAGTCACTTTTTCGACCTCAACCGTGATGTGGTGCACGAACATTTTCCACTCTGAAAGTGTGCTGGCCTTTTGCCTGCTTGACAGATCACGGCTGGTTATCTGGCAAAGCGGTGGATATCCCAGCGTTTTGTTTCCGAACCACTATAACATCCATGCAGCGAGCGGATCTGTGCTGGGAAACTCAAACTTGGCTGGCAGGAAATGGAACTTACCGCCCCAGAAGTGTACGTTCCGACTTCTTTCTGGCCGAGACTCCGTGGGCTGAGTGGTCGAAGCTGGCAAAGACATGCCAGCTTCTGCAAGTAGCTGGCGTATTGTGTTAACTAGCACGTTGTCACGGACCTTCTTCGTCGGGGTCGTGAGTACCTTCGACCGACGTGTTCTAGCGCGTGTAGCTTGTTAAACTAGGCGTTCTTAGAGGATAGGCGTTACCAAACTTCAATAACAAAATGCAAAGTGTCCTTGCTTGTTGCTTACAAAGAAAATCCACGACTGAGCATGGTGGCGCTACTCGCCAGCCAGCTCTCCTTACTTCCAATCCCGACCGATCAGTCCCGCGACTCAGATCTTGGTCTAGCGTCATCAAGTCCCACGGTCCCGCTTCAGGCCTGGAACGCTTGACCACGTCGTTCTTGAGCGATCTGGCCTTGACGGCGGAGCTCCTCTTCGACGAGCACCTCGTTCACGGCTTGCAACAGGTACGTCAGGCGGCTGGCAGGACGCGATCCGTGACAATTCTCCTCGACCTCGTGTTGCCGCCCTCGGCCAACACCTCCGTCGTCAACCGCGTCCATAGCAGCCGCCGGTTCCAGATCGACCTGAGTCGGAACGGCTCCGGTTCCATTGGCCGTTCCGTCGACTGCCTCGCCGTCCGCCATAGCCGTTCTTGAGCTCTTGAGCTGGCGGATACAGTCATTCTCGGCCCGTTCTCGCACGGCCCTGCGCTTCTTCAGTTTGTTGAGACCCGTTCTCACCAAACGCTTGGGGGGCGATGTTGGCAGCGTCGACTGGAACTGCCGCAAGAGGAAGCTGTAGAGCCCGCACACCATTATCACCGCACTTGCTCTTATCGTAAGCGGAGAGAACCCGTACCACGCGTTCCAGAGACCCAGCACCATGGCGAGGCCCGTTGATCCATGTACCAGCCCTTCCAATACGTCGTACGCGATCTTGGGCGCGTACACGATGATCGACACCACGAGCACGAAGATCAAGTACAGTCC